>JAEMBS010000163.1:0-50000 GCA_018467065.1 Ephestia elutella | reverse complement strand
GACTATTCTGCGTAACAAGAGATGTATACACTTATACCTATTTACTGTATATATACATCATGTTTTTAATAAATAAATATATGTAAAATATGACTTGTTATTTATTTAAGAAACCTACTATGTAACTATGATAAAAGTACAAAATATTGTGCATTGAAAGCAAATGCACGTAATTAAGCCTTTCCTACGATAATATTTGATTTATTATATTATTTCTGTGTAGTGATCAAGATTATGGATCAGCCACTTGTTAGGCACTATAGGCTATTTTATTTAAATTATGTACTTTCTCCACGCATTATTATAGTCAGGCGCTAGAAAGTGCTACTAGATTGACAAAAGCTTGAGAACAATGCCTTTATTTATTGATATTCTATATAAAGTACTCTCATATAGAAATCAGATATATAGTACTAATTGCATGCATCTGAGATGCTCAAAAATCCAAAAATAGATATTCTATAACGTCTAATAACGTACCTAACTCAATGATATAAACATATTAGACGTGACGTATTAGTTGGCTGTTCTCGATTACATACAATATTTTTCAATTTAGTAATTGAAACAACCAATCATAGGCCAAGAATAAAGGTTCGTTTGCTGCACGTAGTTGCTCCGCGCTATCTTGAGCTGACGGAAAAATATCATTGAAAGTGCTCGCTTTTCCGTATCTTTCGTTGTCAAAAGCAAATGACGAGCTGTCGAAAAATGCAGTTGTGTGTGTAAAATTTTCTGAGATTCCTGTGATTGGATGATCGACGATCGTTCGGAGTGGTGTGTAACTGTCTAATCGACCCGTGAGTTGAGGTTGGATGCGGTTTTGTGCTTGTGTGTATTCGGTAGGAATACACACAAGCACAAATCACGTGGTTTCACGTGTCACGTCCAGCACGTAAGGCACTTGGGAGACGACCTTCTGAGTAATATTATAAATGCGAAAGTGAGTTCGTTTGTTACATCTTTGTTACCTCTTCACGCTTTATCTACTGAACCAATCTTTCTGAAATTTACACATAGAAGTACTGAGAAGGAAATAGGGTTCCTTTCATCCCGGGAAAAAGCACTGCTCCCGTGGGAAATACACGCGGGCGAAGCCGCGGGCAAGAACTAGTGGTATATAATGGTCTCCTAGGCCGGCCGGCCTGTACCCGTGACGTGGCGTCGCGTTTGAATCACGTCATGTTCATAACGAGTATCGCCCTCCAAAAGTAAACATTTTAAAATTGCTTATATTCTTAAATTTGAAAGGAAGGCGATGAAATTTTTTAAAATTAGGAGAAGGTGGTCATAATGATGAACGAAAAGAAGGTAAAAAACGAAAAAGTGTAAAGAAATCATATTATACATATTTTCTTTCGTAAGAAAGAAAATAAGAACTTGCAAAAGAGAGAGACGAGTGGAAGAAAAAGAGGCTTTTGTCCAGCAGTGGGACACGACACCTACAGGCTAGAAAAGAAAGAAAATCGATTTCTTTACACTTTAATATAAGCTCCGCCTTTATCAACATAGTATTTAGGAGCTACATGTTTATGAAACGGGACCTCGGTCAGAAGATTTAGTTGCTCGTCTACTCGTATTTTTGCATAGCATACAGCGCTATTTGTACATCGCCAGATGTTCGAGGCAGATCTCTTGTCTTTGGCAAAAGTGTAGTGATCGAACATGAGATACCTCCGTCCGTCCTTCAGAATTATTTCTTGAACTGAAATCAATAGAAATAATATAAAAATTCTAGTAACCTTTGAAGAATATACTCAACTAACTGCAATTAAAAAAAACAAAAATAGAACCATTGAAAGTGGTATCAAATGAAGGTTACAATTACAACTGCAAAAGGCACAATGCTTTGAAAAGCGAAAAACTACCTAAACCTTTATTTTTTCACCAGAAAAACTATGTGATACTCCTTCGTACCTTTAGGATGGGATTGGACAATTCACAAATTAAAGTAAGATCATGTTCACTTATTTTTATTTGATCTATTTAGTTCATCAAAAAATTGTAAATGATTTGCAGATCGCATTCTGAATTATTACACATATTCCCAAATACATAAAGGTTTTCCAATCACATAAAAGTAGATATTATGCAACGATTTTCATTCAGAAAATATAAGTCTTTAGTGAGATCTAAAACCATTTTTATCAATTTAACATATGATATTACAGGAAGCAGGAACCATTTTGTTTTTTTGACAAGTATGTAAGAGTTAGGTTCTGCTTTTTGTATGGTCTCGCCTTTTACTAAGCGCCACCTATGAAGTCATCTGGAACCATTTTTTTTTTATTTGGGTCTCGGAAAATCCCCCATTCAACTGTTAGCTGCATATAAGGAATAGGCGATGAAAATTTTTAAATTAAATAAAAATGATTTTATTTAATTAAAATTAGAAGTTTTCATAATGATGAACCTTTATCAACATAGTAGTTAGGAGCTACATGTTTATGAAACGGGACCTCGGTCAGAAGATTAAGTTGCTCGTCTACTCGTATTTTTGCACAGCATACAGCACTATTTGTACATCGCCAGATGTTCGAGGCAGATCTCTTGTCTTTGGAAAAAGTGTAGTGATCGACCATGAGATACCTCCGTCCGTCCTTCAAAATTATTTCTTGAACTAAAAACAATAGAAAGACATGGAAATAATATAAAAATTCTAGTAACCTTTGAAACATATACTTGAATAACTACGATAAAAAAAAAACCGGCCAAGTGCGAGTCAAACTCGCGCACCGAGGGTTCTGTACAGGCAAAGCATCTCACATTATAGCTCTAACTAAGACCAACTACTTTTAAAAACAAACTTAACTTTGCAATTCGATCCCTAAGATTCATACTGAATCCAGCGCAAAAATAAGTTTGTAACACTTTTTTTCAGACTTCCAACAACATACATACAACTTTCTTATTTATTCCTGTATAAGTACTGTTAGATCTTGCTTTTTGCCAAATTTCATAATTTTAGGTCAACGGGAAGTACCCCATAGGTTTTATTGCTAATCGCAAAATATGCGAAAATTCGAACATTTATGATAATATCTCTTGATCGCGTTGAGGTATAATTGTATGGATAATTAATATGGATCCGAGTATTCAATTTTAATTTCAACTTGATACCTTTAAGCGTTTCTGAGAAAAAAACTGTTTGACAGACAGACGGACCGGCGGACAACAAAGTGATCTTATAAGGGTTCCGTTTTTGCCTTTTGAGGTAAAGAACCCTAAAAAAACAAAAATAGAAGCACTGAAACTGGTATCAAGTGAAGGTTACAACTGAAACCGCACAATGCTTTGAAACGTGAAAAACTACCTAAACCCTATATTTTTTTTCACCAGAAAAACGATGCATTACTCGTACCTTTAGGATGGGATCGAGCAGGGCAGCATTCACAAATTAAAGTAAGCTTATGTTCACTTATTTTTATTTGATCATCAAAAAATTGTAAATTATTTGCAGATTGCATTCTGAATTATTACACATATTCCCAATCACATTAAAATAGAAATTATGCTACGATTTTCATTCAGAAAATATGTCTTTTAGTGAGATCTAAAACCTTTCTCGTCGCTTTCAACCTAAGATATTACAGGAAGAAGGAACCATTGTTATTTTGACTAGTATGTGAGAGTTTAGGTTCTCATCCCATTCCCATCACTTTTGTATTACTTTCTGAATCGACAATTATATTATAATAAATAAAACTTTATTGTTAAAGTGGGGCGTCAGCCAAAGTTTCGGTAAAAAATATTTCATTGTAAAAAAACGTACATTTTCTGTACCAACAAGCCAATTAACGCCATGCGTTATATTATACTTCAGACAAAGAGCCTCTAGCTGAATATCCTGTAACAAAATCTACTGTCTGTGAGAAAGACGTAATACCATATCAGTTTTTTTAACTGCACTTCACATATTCATACATATTCACGCCAATTTTTTATATCTATTTAAAATATTCGATTATACTAATCTAATTCAATAACCTAATATAAAAATGTGTAAAAAACATGCTAAATTTAAACTTTTAGTAGTAAGTACGAGTAACTAGACGTCAATATGTACAGCCAATATAAATGTAAAGTTAAAAAACAAAATGGGCCATTATTGGTTCATGGCAATGGTTAGGTATTTTAGTAATAAGCTGAAGATTGTCATTAACTCTGATCTTCGCTCGGCAGGAGACACTGTTTGTACAATGCCAATCGTAACTCAGGACTTTGGTGAATTTGCAGAATGTGTAGCCGTTGAGCAAGAGCAGCCTCTTTCCAGATGGTAAAAGTACCTCACGAACTGTAAGTAAAACCATAGCTCTTAATCATAATGACTATTTCTCACGTTTTCATCAAATTAAAACCATTGCTTTATCTTGAGGTAGTCATAAGTTACAACGAGTAAAAACGAGACGAGTCATAAGTAGTAAAAACGAGTCTACGTCTTCTTGAAAGGCCGGCAACACTCTCGTGATACCCCTGGTGTTACAGTAGTCCATGGGCAGCGGTGATCCCTTAGCATCAGGTGACTCGCTTGCTCGTTTGCCACCCTATGTTATAAAAAAAATTATATTTGCGTCGTGTGTGTTGTCCGATATTGTTGTAAATAAAAAAAAAAAATAAGAATATAAGAATTTAGTGGAAAACATGATTACCGATCGGGCGATCAAACACATCTTGGGCGTTTCAAACCTCCAAGATATTATAAAATATATGTCATATATCGCAATGTAAAAAGCTATAAAATTAAAATAACAATGAAAGTTTTCAGTTCTTCCCCTTGACCCTGTCTCAATAACCCTATATATATATACACGCAAATAACAAACTATTATCTAGTGTCACAGTGTAACAAACTAGTGTCTAGTAGACTGACAATAGAGGTAGTGCTAGGATCAGCATTCTGAAATATCCTTATTCTGTGCATGTATTATTCATATCTATTCCTTCTTGACCATATATTTCAATGTAGAATACGGGACTTGGTAATATTTCGAAGCCTTATAAGATGACAATCGTTTGCTCTTGACTGAATTTATAGCTAGTTGTAATGCTGTCTGTGAATATTTTTTATACAGTGAACGATTTCCTAGTCCTGAAAGATAAATAATGTTTTCACCACATTAGTGTTGGAACTTTTATTATAAATAGCTTGGATGGAACAATAAAACAAATTAATAGACATACCATAGCCAGAATGGAACCAAAGCCAGGGCCTGCTTCCGCCTTCCGCCTCTGTATCGCCAGGCATATCGTATGATTTCAATGACGTAATAAATAAAATACTTATACTTTTAGCAACAAAATATAGTTAAATTCAAATCTTTACAACAAATCGGTACCTCATATCCATCCATGTAAGTAGTTCATGGGAAATAGGAGATTGATCAAGTACTCTTTACGTTTTCTAACTTGTAAATTATAGATCAGAATCTGTATAAAATAACTCTTTTTTCGAGGCTTTAATCATTTTATATCTGCCATCTCCAGTTCTGACAAATTTCTTCGGAGGGTGAACGTGTTCGGATGATCCTTTTACGATTATACTGCTCTCTTCATCAAACAGAATGGATGCGTAGCAGTAGTTGGTGTTGACGCAGCGCCATCTTTGTTTAGAATAAGGTGCTTTGGCGTAGTAATGTCCTTCGAACCGTAGAAGCAGTTTGTCGGTGACTGTCGTTATATATTTTACTGTGAAGAAATAAAGAGACACTAATGATATATTTTTGGTAGACTCTCGTCATTTTAGGATATGGTGATTGAGCGTACCTAAATCAAAACCGAAAATGAATCTAGGTTAATTTGACAAACTTCGCACGTTAATGTCCTTCAACGTTGGAGTCACGACAAAAAAACAACAATATAAAAAAGTAAAAAAATGTATTTATGTTAAAACTATGATAATAATGATAATAAATTCTTTATTTATAGGAATAATAACTTCTAACAGAAAGAATATTGTTAATTTTTTTCGACAGCGAGTGTAAAATTCATAACAAAGTTTTTGGACTTTAGTAAGAATAATAACAATCAGACTTTCATATAGAGACCGTCACGATTCTTGAAGTACGTTGGAGGTCTATGGTTGTGTTCATGCACTGGTGTCACTCTATCACCACGCACTATGAGGACTGCTTTGCAACCAGAAGTACACCTCCACCGCTTGTTGTTCATCCGCTTGGACTCAGGGCAGTACGTGTAGCCTTTATACATGTAGTACTGTTTTCCAGACACCAGGGTTATTATTGAAATTTCACTTTCTGACAGAAATTTGATACTGTTAATTTTATATTCATATTACTCGGTCATCCTAATCCTAACTATCCTAATCCTATACTAACTAATATTATAAATGCGAAAGTGAGTTGGTTTGTTTGTTTGTTTGTTTGTTTGTTTGATACCTCTTCACACTTTATCTACTGAACCAATCTTCCTGAAATTTCGCATACACATAGTTAGAAGGCATAGGGTATATCCAAGGAGGACATAGGACCTTACATCCCGGGAAAAGGCACTGTTCCCGTGGGAAATTCACGCGGGAAAAGCCGCGGACAAAAGCTAGTTTCTCATAAAATAAAAGTTAATATCGAAATAATAAACTGCCTTATGAACTAAGTCATTAGACTTATTTTTGGTATTCTCGTCATTTTAGAACATGGTGATTGAGCGTTCCTAAAGTAAAACCGAAAACGAATTTAAGCTGTCCTTATTTTGACAAACATCGCACATTAATTTACCTAATGTAACAGTAGACTACAACAAAAAAACAATGTGATAAAGTAAACATTTATTTATGTTATAACTATAATAGCAATAACACGTCCAAAGGACTAATAATGTTGTTCAGATTTTTCGACAGCGAGTGCCAATCTAGAGTATTAATACCCAGCTTATTACAAAGTTTTTGGATTTTGGTAAGAAAAACAATCAGACTTTCATATAGAGACCGTCTCGATTCTTGAAATACGTTGGAGGTCCATGGTTGTGTTCATGAACTGGTATTACATTATTATCACTCACTATGAGGAATGCTTTGCAACCAGAAGTACACCTCCAACGCTCGTTGTTAATCCGTTTGGAGGTTATGTGTTTGGAGTATGTGTAGCCTTTATACATGTAGTACTGTTTTCCAGACACCAGGGTTATCACTGAAAATTCACTGTCTAAAAGAAATTTCTTACGATTAATTTTATACTTATGTTACTTGGTACTTTTCCATCAACGAACTATAATATACTATAGCACTACCTTTTAGTTTAGAAATACTGTGACTTTTGGATTTTGCAGATTTCTTATAGATTCGTCGTTATATTTCTTATTATGAATGCTGCAACATTTGTAACATCCCTCATTTACGCCGTTTTCTCCTATGGCTGAGCACAATTACTTTGAACTTTCAATAAATGTCAACTTACTAATCCAAAAAAACGCGTAAACTTATGGATAATAAGTGTAAGAGTCGCGATCCTCAGCAGGTAGGGAACGATCTAGAAGAAGGACAAATCCAAAAATCTAACGAAAACGGAGCAAGTAATAAAATAATAAATAACTATGCAATGAACAATAATTTATTAATTAAAACTAATAAAACAAAAATTCATACAAAGGCAATATGTATATAATATCTAATATCAATAAATTGGTGTTAAGGGTATGTTTGCCTAATCTAAAAATACTGCATTTTAAAACTTAAACGCTGAAATTTACATTTTTGTACTCTGATTTAAATGTAAGTACATGTAAATTTTTATAAAATCCCCGGGATCGAAGTAAAGTAAGCGAAATCGTAAGTGCTATATAGGCCCCTGGAAGACTGCTAGGGGGATCCTAGTGGAAATTGTGCTTATTGTTTATAGGTTACACATCGCAACTATAAAGCATAAATGTGTATTTTGTGTGCTACAATAGTAAAAAAGGCAGAAAACAGCTCATCCGAATGTTTCTCTAGCTAGACGATTAATCGCACTTCAAACAATTGAACTTGCCAAAACTAAGAAATAGGTATGTGCTGCTGCTATGAATGATCCATAAATTAATATAAATAGAATAAAACCAACACACAATTTTAACAAGAGAAAAACACATAAGTAATAATTACATGAGGTCCTAATGTGGTCATAAATATCAGCCATCGTTTAACTTTGCGGCAGCAGAGAGTTTAAGAGATAGCTTTATATTGGGGTCTAGAGGAACTAAATGTTCAAATTCTTTGATGAAATGGATTTCTTTAGAAATCCATGACGGACATGGAAATATTAGGTGTCTTAAATGTAATTACTTAACCAACTTACGAGATGTACGAGATTCTATTATATACTTATAAGATTCCTTTATAAAGCGTAGACCTGTGAGTTGGGATGTAATACAAGCAATTTGGACTCTTTGAACATACCATTATGTGCTACATTAAAGTCCTAAACAGCAGTTACAAAATAATTAGGTAGGTGACATTGTGTAATTCGTATTAGAATGTTATCGTTAACATTCTATAAAATTATGTAAAATTTTGCTACAGGTTAGAAAAATTCATGTAATAAACGCTCCCTTGGAAGCATCTCGAATAAAGTTGGACAATTTATAAATTAATCTTAATTTTAGATAACAAATGTTACGAGTACATTACATGTTTTTGCTGCTGTGTGGCCCGATCCTTTATAATCGTGGCCTATAAAAACGAAGTCACCATAATCAAATCTAGACAACATTAATGATCATAAACATATTTTATGACTCTCATCATGAACAGCCTTCTGTGACCCACTGCTGGGTATAGGCCTTCTGTCATCTAAGTCAACCTTCTATGTCCTGGGCCTTTCTATTATAACTCTACAAACAAGCAATTAATTTGGTACAAACAGCTTATTTGGTAGAAACAAAACACTTCAATTATCCCAACAAATGAGAATCTAAAAGTACACTTTTCGACTAAAAATGTGGTAGTATCTGGCTACTCTTTTGCTTCAGGCGAGTGTAAACAATAGTTCCCTCAGGTGTTCTGTAGTACGTCGGAGGCTGATGCATATGTTCTCTAGGTTGCTTCACGATTTCATAATTAGGGCCCACACTCATGCTGACGGAACATTTGCTGGTGGAAATGCAGCGCCAGCCACATCTAGTGCCAGGTGCCCTCGTGTAGTAGTGACCACCGTAGTAGAGGCACTGAGTGCCACGGATAGTCATAAGCAATTCAGCTGAAATTATCAAACTGGATTAAATTCATGCATTTATTTATTATGTATTTCGGTTAAATAAGAATCGATATTATAAATAAAGTCTTTTTCTTATGCTATGGCGAATAAGTGATTTTGAGGGGAGCGTGCCTCAAATAGCTACGTAGTATTTTTCTTATTTATAAGATCATTGCTACAAAGTCATACGAAATCAACAAACTAAATAAAATAAATCTAAATATTCGGAAAGTCTTCAGTCTTGGAGAATGGGTAAAGACGAAAAGACTTACATTTTACTCGAGAATAAAACTTGACGATTTTAAATACGACATACAACTTAATTTAATACTTACAGAACATTGCAATAAAAAGTACATTTATGTGGTGATCTTGAATTAAGTACAAGTGTTCTAAGGGCAAGTTCAAACAAAGATACTAATCAACATAAAATATCGAAATACGAAAAAAAACATTCATGTCCCGTTTAATTGAATTATCATGTAATTTGGTTTAATGCTTTAATCATGGCGTTTCAGATAACAATGTTTAACAATAGGGGCAATTCCCGCCCTATGCGGCCTCTACGTCAAAACAACGAAGAACGTCAAACGTATACGTCAAAGAGAAAAAGTTTAGTATCATATAATGGACTAAAATTTAATCATGAATTAGCTAACCCTTAAAAACTTGTTCTTAATTTTAAATTACTTTATAAGATTTTTATCTCGTGGTGACACAAATGCCGTCTGAGGTCCAGACAATATTCTTTTTCTGGTGAGTGTGGTCTCCATACTGTGCTAGGATAGTTGGCTGATTAGTGTATGGGTTAATCTTGACGTATGCTCTACATGAAGGGTAAGCCACACAATCGTAACGCTTGCCAATTGCATTCTTCTTGTAGTAGAAATAACCTTGATACAACAGTCGAATTTTTCCATTCGTCATAGTAGCCCATTGCGCTGAAATCGAAATATATTTAAATAGATTTTACAGCGGCATTTTATGTCGAGGGTAATAGGTATATTTTACAACTTGAGTTATTACCTTCAGATCTCCTGAACTGATCCCTAATATCCCTAGGAGATCAGTAATATTTTAAAAATATTATCTACTAGTTTTTGCACGTATATCACCAAAACTTTCCATTTCCACCAGACCCACCGCGGCCATTGGTGAAAACTGCATGAAAATCCGTTTAGTAGTAACTAAATAATATACTGTATATTTATTACTCAAAAACTATTTTGGAGCGTAAATGGAAGTATTAGACGATAAAGTTGACATAAATAAAAAAAAAGAATTGGCAGTAGATTAGACATGAATTACTCAATTTATTTTGCATTCGTGTCTTTTTTAGTAATAAGATTACAGAGTTTTTATTACTACAATTATTTTGGCCTAATTTTAATATTTTGGAACAATATTTACATTATTTATTGCATTTTCCTTTTAGCTGTCGTTTTCTTTACCTTTGTAAAGAAAACCAACCACCAACCACCAAAACCAATGCTTTCTAATTTTATAACAGCGTGTTTGCATCTCGCATTTACATCTACCAATCAGTCTTCAAGGAGCCCTTCGAGGATCAAAATCCTTTTTCTAGTCCTTTTCTTAGAAATTCGGAGAGGTATCAAATTGCTACGGGTCTATATAATACAGTCTCTACCAGAATTTACCAGATATTAAAACACGAGTCAGCGTCAGCGCATTGATTCCATTAAATTTTCTAGATTTATAGTATCAGGACGAAAGTTTGATACTAGACTAATAGTTAGACCTTTCGTCTTGAAGAAACGCATCGTCCGTCTACCGTGTAGGTTATTATCCTTCTCTTATGAGAATGTTCACCAGTGATCTCCGTAACAATCATGTCAGGTTCCACCTTCAGGATCGCCTTGCATTGAGGATACGCCACGCAGTTGTACCGCTTGCCGACTCTTGAGCCGATATTTTTCCTGTAGTAGAGGAAGCCCTGGTGAAGGAGCCGACTTTTCCCATTGAGCATTGTTACCATTACAGCTGCAATCAAAATAAAGATCACACAAGTCACAATTTAGCTTAAATTCGATGCCGATTCGATTTTTTTCATTTATCTGTCTTTCAAGGTTTCTGTACATTTTTTAATAGTATTGTTTTGTCAATAATGAAAATAAGTAAATGTGTAGGTCTATATGAGACTTCTTGTAGCTGAGATGATGCTGATAATTTAAAAAGTCAATTTGAAAGTTTATTTTATATCGTAACCTAACTTGGAAAGTTCAGAATGATAGAATGAATTCGAAAAAAATGACCACGAAGATCGAAAAATGAATTACTCCGAAATTAAAAAAAAAAAATGGAACACAGCATGCAGCGATGCCCACATGAGTAGGATAAGGAAAGTCCAAAATAAAACAATGAAAATGCAATTTTGTTAATAACTTTTACTATTGACACAGAATAATATACGTACAGAAAGGAAGCTCCCTGCCCCTCCCACAATATCGTGTACCTCTGCGTACCCCGCACTTCTCCCCCTTGGTTTGCCAATTGGGTCGCTATGACTATGAAAACGCACACATTGACGTGTTCACGGATGTACAGTTTCATTTGTAGTAGTAGTAGGTATATATGACGCCCCGTTTCTATGAAGTGCCCTCTCTGAGCTATTGATTACATCCAATTCAAATTAGCTACATGAAATGCATTGAAACAGTCCAAACACATAGGTTTATCGCCGCATTCACTGCAGAATGTGTTCACACGCTTTGTCTGTTTTCTGGCTTCTTTCGTAGAGGAGACAGCGGCAATGTGATCATAGCACGGCTTGCAACGTTTCCTCGTTTCCTTTACGGGTCCAATAATTCTTTGCAACCGATGCGCCGCGGCGTACTTTACTGTAGTTAAAATATGTTAAAAATTTCTTAAAACCGTGAGATTTAAATATATATACAGCTATTTTGTTAAATGAGGCGTTTGTTGCATAATTCAACATTTTACTTCTCCTTGCTCTTTGGTGATTGTAGCATAAGGTTTTCAAGGTGCATGCAATAGAAAAAGACATTTTCTGCCGACCCCAAAAAATGGGATAAAGTAGGGCAGATGATGAACTTTTGTGGTCACAAAAAGATGGCAAAGATTATGAATATGGGTAACTACTTTTTAGACGTTCAGGAAGAATTAGATAAGACACTTATTTATGAAATAAATGATTTATTTGATAAAATACAAAACTTGTAGCATCGATGAAGTAAATCATTTTAATCGGATGAAATTCTACTTCTACGACACACACGTTTGAACTGTATTTTGGTTTACCTCTAACAATATTTTATCAAGTAGTGTATTGTGTTTGGTAGAAAGAAACTTTTGATGCATCTCCAAGTAAATGATGTTGATTTATATTCTGAATATTTCAACGGATCGCTCACGTGCTGCATTATGTCGGAAATTGCCGAACTACGTGCCGATTGAAACTAGTCGGCAATTCGCGATATAATGCAGTACGTGAGTGACCCGTTTAAATATTTAGAATGTCTTCAACTCACTTTAGTTTTAATTTTATTGATGTTGATCTATTTCGTTAATAAACTACAGTGTTTGAAGGGCATGTAGGGAGAGTGTTAATCTTAAAACACTACATTCCAGTCAAATCATAACTTGATATACAACCCATCCCTTATCCTATGCAACTTTTTCATTGCGTGGTTGTGATCACCTCTAGTTTTATTAACAAAATAAGACTCATCGGTAAAAATGAAAGATTTGCATTTTGGGAACTTAGTACAACTCCAACGTGTTCCCCACTTTGTGTTATAGTGCCTGAAATATGTGTAGTCTTTGTACAACAGCTGCGTCTTGCCAGTATTTGAAATAGTTATAATTTTTCCTGCAAAGGAGAGAATTTGATAAGCCTAAAACTACCTGTTAAAATATTTTCTTATACTGAATTAATTTGTGGACGGATTTTACTTCTTGTTAACCGACTTACATAATTGTGTAGTAGAGTACTTCCAGCTAAAAAAAAAATGATCAGGTTTTTTAAAAATTTGTTGGTCATTTAACCAGCCGCAATCTATTACTACTTGACTATTAGAAGACAATTAAATAGCCAAATGTCAAATTTCCGAACAATGCCGTGATGAATAGTCATACTAATATAGTGAAGTGGATTATATTCACATTTGCTATCACTTTTGGTCGGTCTGAAACGGAGACCTCGCTCGTTGCGCTCGCTCGGTGTATGAAATAGAGGAGCTCGCTCGCTTCGCTCGCTCGGTCAATGAACATAAGAATAATGATTTTAATCTCGGTTTAATTTAATATAATTAAACTTTAATTAGATATAAAGTTCTAATTAGAAAGTAATTTCAAAGAATCACTAACCTGAATTATTATTATGTATTTATTTATCGACCGAGCGAGCGAAGCGAGCGAAGCGTCTCAGTTTCCACTAGCCGAAAAATCTTTTGTCTGTCCGGATGTTATCGCCTACAGGTCGCATTTCTGAACCGATTCTCATGAAATTTTGTGAGCAGGTTCGGTAATTTTATAGAATTTTTTAGTCGAGCCAGTTTTTCAAAATTTTAAAAAATGGCGGAAATAAATAAAAAAAACCTCATATCTCAGCTGTTTAAAAAAAAAATCAAAAATGTCATTAGAATTTTATGTTATTCTTATTAAGACGCAACTTTTTTGTCTGAACAACATAGTGAAATTCAATAAAACCGGTTTAATTCCATATATTTAAATTCTCATACTATAATAGTTCACAAAAAAATCAATAGATGGCGCAGCAAAGCTTTTAATAAACGTAAAACTCGCTATGGTAATTAATTCATGAGTTTACAAGAGTAACTTGATTTAATTAAGTTTCTTTTTTTTATCAAATATCATATTACATGGCTTTTTCAACCGACGACGACTTCAAAAACCAAAAAAAGGAGGTTCTTCAAATTGGCTATATTTTTTTCCTATATTGGCGCCCGCATAGCTCCGTCATTTATGAACGGATTTGAAAAATTCTTTATTTGTTTGGAACTTCCAGTTTGGTCCCATAGTCTCAGGATCTGATGACGGGATTCTAGAGAAATCGAGGGAACTCTTCAAATTTTATAGGCATAGGTACCTGAAGCGATCTGGATATTTTTTATATCAACTTGTGTATTTGCTTAAAATAGCACATTTTGGTGAGGTGGAACTGATGATGAAGACTATATAGATGGCCCACGTAATTGCAGTTGTTACTCGATTACTCGCAGATAGCTGGACTGATTAGATTGACTGATTGATTCGTATTGACGAGTATTTTGGTAACCAGGTTCTGATGCTAAAGCTGGAAGGGGGCTATAGGAACCCGGCAATAAAACGACACAGCCTCATCGAATTTGGGCTCGTTGGATTCGTATCGATGAGTACTATGATCCTATATGTATAGTAACCAGAGTCTGATGCTGGAAGAGAGCTATAGGAAATCCCCAATAAAATGACACAATCTCATCGAGTTTGGGCTCGTTTGATTCGTACCTCTTCATCAAGAGCTTTTGGCTACAATAAAAGCTTGTATCAAAAATGTCATTTTTGTTAAAAAAAAACTTGATTTTAAGTGACTCAACTTGATGAGGTGAAACTGATGAAGAAGTCCATAGTTGGCCAACGTTGTTGCAAATACTGTGTTTCCCGATTACTCAATGATGCCTGGACCGATTTGAAAAATTGCTTTATCTGGCTTATTGGTCAAATGAAATAAACAAAAAGGGTAAAATAAAATCTTTTTCCAAAAAACCGCATTCAATACTACACTCAAAATCGAGAAATAATAAAGCTAGACTTCTTCTGAACCGGTAGGTAGCTTTATTATTTCTTGATTTTGAGTGTAGTATTGAAGGCGGTTCAATTTTTTTGGAAAAAGATTTTATGTTGATTTCAAATTGAACTTTCATTGGTAATTTTTTGCGCAAATTGCAAATAACCTATACCATGCATTTCGAGGCAAATAAGTTTCAGTAAATTTTTAATAATTTTGACCAACCACAAGAACAATGTTTCGGGAAGGGGATAAATTTTCAAAATTATGATATCAATTACGTGTTAGGTGTTACGTTCTGGGGATCGTTACGGGGGAAATGCTTAAGCGCACTACACACCAAAGTCGCCGACCCGCCGACCTATGTCGGCAACTTTTTTTTTTGTTTGTGTTGCCGATATAATTCTATTCATATAGGCCGCCGGGTTGTGTCGGCGGGTCGGCGGCTTTGGTGTGTAGTGCGCTTTTAGACAAAATGAGGCACGAGGATGGTAAGGATGGGTCGTTTTACTTTCTTTCCAGCATTGGTAGGTTGGTTTCAGAACTCTAAAATGGCTTTGCTAAGCCAGGGAAACGGTAAAATACGGGTTATTTCGTGGTCATAAGGGCTCGCGAGGTCTACTGTTCTCACAGAACCACTAGTGTATAGTACCGATATTTCTCCATTTCTGAAGGTAATTCAAGTTTATTTATTATTAGGAGTCAAGGCCCCTGCCCTTTTTCTTTAAATCCTTCTCCCACAAAATTAATTATAAAGAATTAATTTAAATGTATATCATTATAAAATTAAATTAATGTACAAACAAATAAATACATACAAATACATTTCACGATCAAACTCTTATACACTCCCAGACCCATAAATCTGCGACGGGAAGCGCATCTAAGGAGCGTGCTCCCCAAAATATGCTACACAAAGGGTACCTTCCTGCCTAGATTATTAGTGATACATAATAGATCCAGTTTTTATTAAAATGTAGCCCAACTCAATACCCCGAGGGCTTTTTTTTTTTCATTTTTTTGATATTACATTTAATTTTTGAGATACCGTCGATTTTATGACAAAAGACCCTAAAAATTTGATCAAATTTTTCACATTTTTGGGATTTTCAAATAAAGTTTTCAACTTTTTCGATTTTTTTTCCACCATATTATAGCCCTTGTTAATACGCGTCTTGAGATCTTAAACATTCATGTAGCCCTATACCACACGATACCAAAGCGATGTCACACTCTCAGCGAAAATAGGGGCTATACAGAGCGATCGAATAAACATTTTCAATGTTAAAATTACAAATAACATAGGATCCTTTATAGCTTGTAAGGCCGGCCTCAAGTTCACTTAGAATCGCTCTACATTACGCCATTATTAAGAAAAGGAAAAGGATAGTAATAAATATATTATAAAAATATGCATCGATCTCTTTATTAACCAAAACAGTAAGTAACATGTAATTACTTATCATGGTAAGATTATTGAACTAATTAAAACACTAATTACTAGATGCCCCTATACCTAATGCAGAAAAATATAAAGAAAGGTTTTTGTTACATGATAACGTGTTCTTTTTAAAAATGGATACTATACGTGTCAATTTTTCATTCAAATTCAAGTTTAGGTATAATCAAAGGATCGTGTTGACCCGAGAGTCTAGGACTATCTATAGGTTCCAGTTTTATGCACAACTCCTTCATTACAAATGCATTTTCTTCTAAAGGCTGTTCAATTTCTTCTATAACCTCCTCAGTTTCCTGGGTCTCTTGATTCACAGCTGGTACTTCGACCAATATTGGTTTACTGATCCGCTTTTTCCGTCCCGGTTTTTTGTTTTGCGTCTTGTGTGCACTTTGTTTAGGAAGACTTTGAATTCCAGCTCCAGGCTTGTGAAAATGGGTATGAATTTTCATTTGAACGTCGTACTTATTATTAGTGTATATAGAGGCTTTACACTTGTAAGAGTTACACGCCCAACGGATTAATTTTCCACTATCACATTGATACGGTTGCTTGACGTACAAATTTCCTTCGTACAAAAGCTGAGTTTGTTCACCTTTTTGCATCAACTTGCCTGTAATATACAAATACGTAAATGAGTGTGGGATTGGTAAACATTTACATTTAGATTGGTTTACATTAAGTCAAAAAAGTATTGGGAATGGATGATTTGTTTATGATTCCAAATTATTATTTTTTGTTTTTTTTTTTGTTGTTGGATTGGCACTACTTTGTTCCATTTTGGCACGTAGTTTGAGCTGCATCTGTTATTTATATTTTATACAGTGCATTTTATAGTTCTATCATATCACGTGTATATTGCGATTTTCATAATGGTCAAAAACATCGAACAAAGTGTTTGTCTTATATTTTCCATCGCCAATGGAATTTCGGAATCACCGAAAATGTTACAGAAGGCTTATGGTGAATCGACTATAACAAAAACACGTGCTTATAAGTGGTACAAAGCGTTTAAAAGCTGTCGAGATGTGATGGAAGATTTGCCTCGCTCTGGTAGACCATCAACGTCTGCAACTGAAGCTAACATCGCAAAAGTGAAGGAAATAGTAACTGGAAATCTTCATTCATCTTTTAGAGAGATAGCCGTCTAATTTTCTGTATCTCACGAATCGATCCGTAGATAAAGGTTAGATTTGTGGAAAGTAAAGTCTTGGACTTTTCACCACAATAATGCGCCTTCGCACAAGGCTTTCATTTTTAACGAATTTCTGACCAAAATCTCCACAAATATCATCGAGCAACTTTATATAACCTTATTCACCTGATATGGCCCCATGCGACTTTTTTCTTTTTCTTAAACTCAAATTACCACGGCGTGGCACTCGTTTCCATTCGGTAGAAGACAAAGGAGAATTGGCGGCGAGAACTCTACTCAATTCCGGAGAAAGCGTTTAAAATTTTTTTTGATGATTGGATTATTCGTTGGCGTACGTGTGTCGCTTCTGAAGGGGCATACTTTGAAGGTGATAAAATCAATTTAAATGAATAATTAACACTGTGTATTATTGATCTTTTCCCGGTACTTTCTTGACAGAGTAGTATATTCATAGTGTTTTCCAAGATGTGGGTCGAGACCAGTGTTGCCATGTGCACCGTAATTACCGTAGATGCACCGTATTTTAGTGCCGTTTACGGTAATAAATTTTGATAATTTCGACAATTTTCATACAATCCCCGTAATTATAGCATTAGGACTTTCATACAAACACCGTATTTTTTTTTAAATTTTAATGTTTTGTATGACGGACACCGTTATTTTCAAATCATGCTACCATAATTTGAATTCTGTACATGCATAGAATGTCATTGTGTACATGGCAACACTGGTCGAGACGAAGAGTGACTTTGTGATCCTCAGGCAGCCTCATGATCCCCACAACAAGGAGGTCGCGGAGTCATGAAGTGCCATTAAAAAAGTAGTTGATCAAAAGGCATTTATTATAGGCTTGTTAACATAATACATAAAACTATAATTAGTCACATACTCGTACGTACAAAAATTAAATGTTCTGTTTATCGTAAACCACTTGGAATACGTTTCTGCTATATTTTGACAAGATGTTTTCGTAAATTTGGCGGATAGGGTGGGGTCTTGCATATCTGTGCCCTCCTCAGGAATGTACGTTGCTATCATACCCAGAAATAAAACTATTTTATAAACCTTTAACACATATAGCAAATACATAGGATTTACATGGCCGACGTTATCTACGGGCTGACATTCTCAGTGAAAATCTTCCAGCATTGATTCATCTAAGTTTCAATTTCATATACCCTCTATCTGTAAAATGCAACAGTTTCTTTGGGTGTGTGGTATGGTCTATGTGGGCTTTTGATTTACATGTCGAGTTATTTTGCAAGTGCAAGTAGGATTTGCATTTGGGATAAGCGGTGCAGGTCCACCTTGAGGAAGATCTGTTTATGTACTGCTTGTAAAAGGTGTATCCTTGATGTACAACGTGCGTCTTTCCATTGGTAAGAGTCACAAAGCTGACTTAAAAAGAAATATTATGTAACGGGATTAACAAGAATTGTAGGAATTTATAAAGGGAAATCACAGATTTAGATAAGGTTAGATACCGCATGTTTGTTCGATAATATGAAAAGTATGTCAAAATCTGTGAGGGAAATATTTTATATCTTTAATATGAGACTTATGATCTTTTATAACCTGTTCATTAATAAACACAATGAAAACATATACTTACTTAACATTAAGAATGTCAAGCTTAATTGTTATGAACATAAAACATTAAAAGTAATTTTATTTACAGTAACTTTAATAAAAAAAAATACATGATATTGTAATACTGACTCCATAGTTAGGACAAATCTAAAAACATCAAGACCTTTCTACTACGTAGTGCTGTGCATAGCCTTCCTCTGTTTACGTCAAACTTCTCTATTCTTCTTCTCTTCTTTATTCATTAAATTATAATATTTCAAAATACCAGCGTAGATACCGCTGACTGGAGGGATGAAGTCCTAAGGGATCTGGAAGCTCTCCAAAGAGCCGACTGACATGAAGTGGCGCAGAATAGGAAAGAGTGGAAACTTCTGGTAACGGAGGCGAGAAGTAAGTACATTTTGAAGTACTTACATCATCATCATGTATTTAAGAACCAAGTTCTTCTCGGTGGAGAATCCTCATCCTCATTTGATCCATTGATGATTTCCATCTTCTTGAATCGATTTAAACTCCCCGTACGACATAACCCTTGCCTTTTCTTTTATTTGGTCTACAAATGCTCTGCTTGGCTTTCCTTCCCTATTTGCGTTCCCTATTTACCTTTATTTCTTCACATATTTGCCATTAGCACACAAATGAAGTTCCTTCATTGGATGATTATGGCTTAAGAAGTTATCGAGTATTTTCAGTTTATCGTCGACACAGAGTAATGACTTGCACCTAGGGAAGTTGGTGCATACCCACTTGTGGCCTAGCCTTACGCGGTACCGATAGAAGAATGTGTAGCCTTCATGGTGGATGTACATATTTCCGGAGACCATCTGGATTAATTCAGCTGTGTTCAGGCTTCGATTTGGGCGGAGATTTGGAGGCAGGAGCTCTTTAATAATTTATTTTATTATCAATTTAAATTATAAAATTTATTTCTTTTACAATAAACGAAAAATGTTACAATATCAGCTGTTAGTCTAAAAAGTTGGTGTCATTGAGTGACGTTAGCTACGTGTCGATCTTCTTTGTACGGGGTGGGATAAAGTAGTGTAGTATAGTAAGTAAGTAAGTAGTGTAGTGTAGTAGTGGCGGCGCGAGCGCAGCCAACCTCAGTGCGCCTGTGATGTTGTGATGCTCGCGCTAGATGGCGCTAGTGGTCTTAACATATCGGCTGCCTTGGAAGATTGTGATGTATTCTAACTGTAGACCCGTCTATGCTGCCGTGTTGTCGTCAGCATCCGTCGACAGCAGAGGACAAATCTTCGTACAGGCTCCTTCGTTTGACACCTGACGAAGACCTTATTTGAGCAACTCTGGCGATTCCACCGGGTATCAGTCGGACGATACGTCCCATTTTCCATTTGAGTGGAGGAAGATTGTCTTCATTGATAACCACGAGGCTGTCTAGCTTGACACTTTCGCCGTTGGTCTGCCAGTTCGTCCGTCATTGAAGCTCCGACACGTACTCCTTGACCCACCCAGAAATGTTGTCGAAGCTTCTCCACCCGGTCGTAGCGTTCCAAGCGTGCCGTGGGAATCGAAGGTGCTGCGGCTGGTGTAGCCAATTAAAAAATGAGCTGGCGTGAGCGGCAGATAATCGTTAGGGTCTGCGGATAAAGGTGAAAGTGGACGGGAATTTAGGACGGCTTCTATTTGGGTTAGTACCGTGATAAATTCTTCATAGGTTAGGTGAGCGTTACCCATGATGCGTCGTAACTGTCGTAAGTGAAATTTACACCTGCGGACTCCACTTTCCCACAAACCCCCAAAATATGCGGCATATTTTAGAATAAATTTTATGTCGAGAACTATTATTAGAGACGGCTGAAAGTTACTTGAACCTATAAGAGCCTATAAGATCCTGATATTCCTCTGCAGGCTTGTGATCGTGATTAAAACTTTTCATTTTAATAATGTTTTTACTATATACAGACGCTTTACACTTCTTAGAGTTGTAAATTTTCCTATTTTTCATTGATTCCATACCTTGTACAGTACAAATGTCCTTCATACAAAAGCTGAGTTCGATTTCCATCTGTTATCACTTGGCTACGAACTTTGCTGTATTAAAAAATATAAGTAATAAATAATTTCAAAAAATTAATATTTTTTTTTTTTTTTTTATTAAATATGGGTTTGCTCTTGACCACAATCTTGCCCGAGGACAGAGATGAGGTCTACGATGAAGCGAGCTTACCCAGAAGCAGCCTATTCACTCTGGTTTTGAAGAGAGTCAGGTTGTATGTGCTCGGAAACACAGACGCAGGTAGGGAGTTCCAGTGCTTTGCTGTGCGCATCACATCATATTAAAGATGGTCAGTATGGTTCCTGAAATATTCTTTTTTGTTTGATAATCTTTAACATTAAAATCATTACACAAATCATTGAAATAAATTATTTCAATGATTTGTGTATATCTATCAATCTATCAGTGGTATTGCTATTATGCCTGTAAATTTATATTTATTTATTAATTAAAGAAGACACAGTGGCGGAAAATCCTCTATATATATAAACAGAAACTTTACACTTCCTGAAGTTACAAATCCATCAGATTGTTTTTCCTAAAAAATTTACAAATAACATAGGATCCTTTATATCTTGTAAGGCCTCCAGTTCACGTAGGACACTAAATTGCGCTACGTTACGCCACTATTTAGAAAAGGGAAAGGATAGTTATAAAATATAATATACAAATATGCATCGATCTCTTTATTAGCCAAAACAGTAAGTAACATATATGTAATCATGCATTATCATAGTAAGATTATTGAACTAATTAAAACACTAATTACTAGATTACTTTAAGAATAGAATAATTCATGCCCCTATACCTAATGCAGAAAAATATAAAGAAAGGTTCTTGTTATATGATAACGTGTTCTTTTTAAAAATGGATACTATACATACGTGTCAATTTTTCATTCAAATTCAAGTTTAGGTATAATCAAAGGATCGTGTTGACCCGAGAGTCTAGGACTATCTATAGGTTCCAGTTTTATGCACAACTCTTTCATTACAAATGCATTTTCTTCTAAAGGCTTTTCAATTTCTTCTATAACCTCCTCAGTTTCCTGGGTCTCTTGATTCACAGCTGGTACTTCGACCACTATTGGTTTACTGACCCGCTTTTTCCCTCCAGGTTTTTTGTTTTGCTTCTTGGGTGCAATTTGTACAGGAAGACTTTGATTTCCAGCTCCAGGCTTGTGAAAATGGGTATGGCTTTTCATTTGAACGTCGTATTTTTTATTAGTGTATACAGAGGCTTTACACTTGTAAGAGTTACAAACCCAACGGATTAATTTTCCACTATCACATTGATACGGTTGTTTGTCGTACAAATTTCCTTCGTGAAAAAGCTGAGTTTTTTCACCTCTTTGTATCAACTTGCCTGTAATATATAAATATGTTAATGAGTGTGGTATTGGTAAAATATATTCATAGTGTTTTTCAAGATGTGGGTCGAGACGGAGAGTGACTTTGTGATCCTCAGGCAGCCTCATGATCCCCACAACAAGGAGGTCGCGGAGACATGAAGTGCCATTAAAAAAGTAGTTGATCAAAAGGCATTTATTATAGGCTTGTTAACATAATATAAAAATATAATAAGTCACATACGTAAAAGTCTTAAATGTGCGTCTGTTTTTCGTAAACCACTCGGAATACGTTTCTGATATATTTTGACAAGATTTTTCGTAAATTTGGCGGAAAGGGTGGGGTCTTGCATATCTGTGCCCCTTATGAACAAAAATCTTTACAAGTAATTTTATTTACAGTAATAACTAGCAATTTTTACATTATTTAATAGATAAAAAAAATACATGATATTATAAAACAATAAAAAATACACTTCTGCATGAACAACTGATTCTATAGTTTGGATAAATCTAGAAACATCAAGTTCTTTCTACTACCTAGTGCTATTCATAGCCTCGCTCTGTTTACGCCTAACTTCTCCATTCTTCTTCTCTTTTCTATTCATTAAATTGTAATACTTCAAAACCAGCTCAGATACCGCTGACTGGAGGGATGGAGTCCTAAGAGATCTGGAAGCTCTCCAATGAGCCGACTGACAAGAAGTGGCGCAGAATAGGAAAGAGTGGAAACTTCTGGCAACGGAGGCCAAGATCCTCTTTGGGTTGTCGAGCCATCGCAGTAAGTACATTTTGAAGCACTTTCATCATCATCAAATATTTAAGAACTATATTCTTGTCGGTGGAGCATCCTCCATTTGCATCTATCTTCTGCTATCGATTTAACCTCCCCATACCACACAACCCTTGCCTTTTCTTTTATTTGGTCTACAAATGCCCTTCTTGGCTTTCCTTCCCTATTTGAGATTTAATCGTGCTTACTATTAACCTTTATTTCTTCACATATTTGCCATCAGCACACAAATGAAGTTCCTTCATTGGATGATTATGGCTTAAGAAGTTATCGAGTATTATCAGTTTATCGTCGACACAGAGGAATGACTTGCACCTAGGGAAGTTAGTGCATACCCACTTGTGACCTAGCCTTACGCGGTACCGATAGAAGAATGTGTAGCCTTCATGGTGGATGTACGTTTTTCCGGAGACCATCTGGATTAATTCAGCTGAAAGCGAAATAATATAAAAAACCCATATGATATCAAAGTTAAAACGCAGACAAAACGGTTCATCCATTTACCCCTCAAATAAGAGTTGATTTTTGAAAAAAAAAAGATAGCCTATGTTTAACCCCGTCTTGAACTATATTTATACCAAATTTAATCAAAATCGGTCCAGAGATTTAGCCAGACAAAAATTCTATTATTATGTTGGTACGCTTTTCAGAGCCACGGGTCCATTGGGACCCGGTCCTTTGAGGCGTTCATGGGGCCAAAGCCAACATGAAGAGGCCTTTTTGTACCTTTTTAATCAAAAAGTGAGATGGCTGCATCTGCGGAGATCTGTCCCTTAGTGTACCATAGGGATATACTAACGGACAGTCCTCCACAGCTGCCGAACTATTGCCAGGTAGGGATTAACAAGGTTTGGGCTATGTGGATGGGATGCTAGTGGACCGGATTGCTGGGTTATGGAGTGAGATACGGACATCTACCTTTAAATCTCTCACAAAAATTTAAGTTAGGCAGATGGTGACTTGCTGCTCTTTGGCTGTACAGCCTGTGGGCCTCCCTAATTAAGCCACCAGTTGGCGGCCAGGGCGCAACACAATGTGAGCAGCTAAGGGTGTCGAGAGGTGCGGCTCCGGTTTCACCTTCACGGGGGTGAGCCCCGAGAGCGGGTTTCCCCGTTATTACGCCATTACGTGCAATACACTTCCACCCTGGAGCGAGTGTTCCGCTCTTGCTACTCCACTCTGAGCCGGCCGGCTAAGGCAAGCCAGAGGCGGGGGGTGTGTCACTGTGTGTGTAGGTGCGTGTGTGTGGTCCCCCTGGAGATCGGGTCCGTGGTGACGCCGCTCACCAACAGCTCGCCACAAGCTGCCCCTGCGGTGACTGATTGCACTGGAGATCCAGCGGGCGATGGGGTCGTCACATCCCGACGCCATCACATCCCGACGCCACTATTATTATTATTATTATTATACAGTTTTTCTCATATTTCTCTCATTTTAAGGGGAGTTGTTGCATACGCGGGCTTGTGGCCAAACGTAAGCAAATTAAGAAGGAAATTAAGAGTCAGATGATAGAAATTTGCGAACTATACGACACGTATTTAATACGACTGCTTTTTGCATTAGAATGTAAGTGAGTGGATGTACTTGTAATATATTAAGGCTTGTGTGTAAGGTTCTAGGTATAACACCTGTGGAGGATATTACTATGGGGACGGTTTTTACGACTTCTGCACGCCATTGTGTTTTAATCTCTATGGCTAAATCGGTATATTTTGTCAACTTATCTGTATACGTGGAACCTAGGTTGTGGGTGTTTGGGACGGCAATATCAATCAGGTAAACTGTTTTATTTTGTTTGTCGTGCAGTGTTATATCTGGTCTGTTATGGTGAATGGTCTTATCTGTTATTATAGTTCTATCCCAGTAAAGTTTGTAGTCAGGGGAAACCAATACGGTTTGTGGAGAATATTTATAATTTGGGGTTTTTTCTGTTATGAGATTATATTTGCTGGCAAGATATTGGTGTATTATGGAGGCTACCTGGTCATGACGGTGTTTATAATCTGTTTGTGTTATTGATCTGCAGGCACCTGTTATATGTTGAATAGTCTCTGAACTACTATGGCAATGGCGACAATTATCATTTTGAGTATCTCGAATAATGTGCTTTCTGTAATTTTTTGTATCTATTATTTGATCTTGTATGGCCAGCATGAACCCTTCGGTCTCTGGAAATAACTCTCCTCTCTTGAGCCAGGCGTTTGACGCAACCTTGTCAACATTTGGATTCATCAAGTCGAGTCGATGTCGGCCATGCAGAGACTTTTGGGTCCAGGTATCTATCTTCTGTTGCATTGTAGTTAGTATTTCTTTCTTCTGTTGATGTAAATCTTTCAAATTAAGGGGTGTATATTTATTGTCTGCCTGTATAATAGACGTAAGTAATGGTGAACTTTGTGAATGGTGAAAAAAGAATGAACGTAGAGCTGTTATTTGCTTATTATGTAGATTTTGTATGTCAACTATACCTCTCCCACCTTCTTTTTTCGGTAAGGTCAACCGTTGGATACAAGATCTTGGGTGGTGTTTCCTATATTTAGTCATCAAAGTGTTAATATTTCGCTGTAAGTTTTTTAAATCACTTTGCGACCAGTTAATGATCCCAAAGGAATATGTAAGTATGGGGATGGCAAATGTGTTTATTGATTTTATTGTATTTCGTGCATTTAAATAAGTGTTGAGAATTTTATGAAGTCTGGATTTAAAGTCATCTGTTAACTTTGCTTTGGTTTCTTTTTGGTGGATTTGTTGAGTCTGCTGGTATCCAAGATATTTGTATCCCACCGTTTGATCTACTGGGTCTATTTGTTCATCACTGTGTAGTATGTATTATTATTACATTGTCGTATATCTCCTTTGTACAGACATATACCATTTACAGTTTTATTATTATTATATATTGATGATTAAAGATCATAAGCCTTGTCCATTATTGTCCATCAGTGGACTTCTTATGGCGGAAGCCTGATAAAGATATTAATGTCGTACGAAATACTGATTAAGGTTTGTTAAGGAAATTAAGATTAAGGAAGAAGATTGAGGATAGAAGATTAAGGAATGGAATAAAATCAGCGATTCAACCACATTAATGTAATAACGAACTTATGGACTAGAATCAATAAATCTAGATTGTTCTTTTACTTCATGTAAAATCCTTAAACGAGGATAATCGTTTTTTCTGCTCACTGGCGAGTGAGGTCTATCATATGGTACAATCCTGTCATTTGAATTTGACAACTGATGACGGCTCATGCGCAAAATGTCGCTTTCGCGAAATGTCCCCTAGTCGCAAAATGCCTCTTTCGCGGAATGTCGCTTTCGCAAAATGTCGCTTTCGCGAAATGTCGCTTTCGCAGAATGTCTCTTTCGCAGAATGTCGCTTTCGCAAAATGTCGCTTTCTCAAATTGTCGCGACAGGGACTCAGAATAAAATTCAAATTCAATTGTCAAAGCAAAATCATTTATTAAAGTGGTAGAACTGTACCAGATCTGACGCACTAAAATAGGGTTTTAGGGGGGGGAGGGGAAGTAACGCCCCTGGCGTTAATAAATGGTTTTGCTTTGAAAAAACGAAATTTTATTCTAAGTCTCTGTCGCGATATTTTGCGAAAGCGACATTTTGCGAGAGCGACATTCTGCGAAAGAGACATTCTGCGGAAGCGACATTTCACGAAAGCTACATTTTGCGAAAGCGATATTTTGCGAAAGCGACATTCCGCGAAAGAGGCATTTTGCGACTAGTGGACATTTCGCGAACATTGTACTGTACCATCTGACAGACCTCACTCGTCAGTAGCGCCAACTAGTGGGCGGAAAAACGATCGTTAACAGAATCACACACTAATGCATATGCCTAAGCCTAATAATAAAAAAATGTTAAGTTGTGCAGTTTTGGAGATTAATTAAAGTTATTTTGAACACCTAACGTAACACATAGAAAATTACCATACAGGTACTTGTAATAACTTTTTGCACAAAACATTAGTTTTCCAAAAAACATTATATCTTTTTAATTTTATTGAATTTTTAATTAAGAATAGATTTTAATTATCTGATATAAAAGTTAATCATTTAATATGTTACTATGTGAAGACTTTTTTGTGTTTTTATTGTAATGATATTTAAAAGCAATGCACCTTATATAATATTTACCTTATCTAGTAAACAAAAGAATTTAACATGGAAAGAAAATTAAAAATTAAATAATAACAATTTAAAATACTTTATGTAACATATTTATATAAAAAAAAAAACATTTTTGCCATATTTAATAGAGCAATGAGTTGCTCGAAGTATTTCATTGATGTAGTCCGGTCATTCTATGTTTTCAGAAAAACTAATTTATAAAGTTTTGAAACTTGTGTGACATTATACCTTCGGTTGTGGTGTTCAACGCTCACTGCCCTTCCCTCCCCTCCACCTGACGCGACCTCCCCTTTACTCTGAAATGTGTCCCATTTACTAGTTTTTTCACTTTTTCGAAAACTATTATAGATACGAAAAAGGTGTCAAAGGAAAAGATGAGCCTTATTTAATTCTTAATAAAATATGTCTCATGTCTTATTTTGATAGACTTGACGGTTTACCAGCTAAAAGTTGTGTTAAACCTTCAAGTCTATCAAAATAAGATATGGGACATATTTTATTATGAATTTAATAAGGATCATCTTTGCTTTTGACACCTTTTTGGTATCTAATATAGTTTTCGAGAAAAAGTGAAAAAACCGGTAAAGGGGACAC
This sequence comes from Ephestia elutella, assembly GCA_018467065.1. NCBI lineage: Eukaryota > Metazoa > Arthropoda > Insecta > Lepidoptera > Pyralidae > Ephestia > Ephestia elutella. The sequence continues at coordinate 21,948 of JAEMBS010000163.1, read as the reverse complement.
ATTTCAGAGTAAAGGGAGGGTAGCGTCAAAGGGAGGGCAGTGGAGGGTAGTGAGCGTTGAACACCACAACCGAAGGTATAATGTCACACAAGTTTCAAAACTTTATTAATTAGTTTTTGTTCCCCATACATTGATTACATAGAATTACTCAACTAATGTGTGTCAGTGGACTCCCGCTTTTGTTTAAGAATATAATTATTTTATTTAGTAACATTCACAGAGGAAAATATCACCTATGAAACAACTTACAGTACAATACCAACTAAGTGACTAATAATTTTACGGTAAAAATTGTACAGTGATGAGCATTGTTCGTGACTGTACATCTGAAATACATACCTACAGCTTAACTTTTATGCAAAGGAAAATAAGTACGTGATATATTAACGCATTATAACTAGTAGAAATATCTAAACTGATATATATCATCTCTAAGATCAAGGTTTTTTAAGTAATGAAATAGGTCCCTTTTTCGGAGTAACTTTTTGAGGTGACGTGCTGAGATTTTTTATATTTTTCTCCATGATTTCTTTCAGAGATTTCAGTGCATCTGAAGGAGTCGGTTCGTGGTTATGATTTGTATTACTTGCTATAACTTGGTTTGATGCATCTAATTCAACGAATACAGGGCATTTTGCGCTAGGAGGCTGTGAGCATATGTATCGTACCGTTTTAAGAACGCCTTTCGAAAATACTTTTTTAACTTCCTTGAAGACAAAGTCGTTGAACATCAAGTAATTCGATCCGGATGCTGATCTAAAAATACCGCCAACCACGCGTTTTTTTACTTCTGAAAAAAAAAAACATACAACATTTTAAATGTTCCGAACTTCATAGTTAATCGAAGATTCTGAAATTAAAATATAAAATTACTAACGCACTTGCAACAATGTGCACAGCATCGAAAAGAAATAACATAATATAGGTAAATGTATTTCTATCATATCGATTTATTACAACTAATCATAAAGAAAAGGTAGTAGGTAACTAAGTTTTCCACGTTGTGTTCGTTTTTGCAAAGAACATAGAAAATAAGTAAGTATTTAATTCACCGATTTTTCAACCTGACTCTATTATTTATCACATTTGTTTTTTTTTGTACCACTAATGCTAAAGAAATAAAACATTTTCATTTTTTATTAATTATTAATTTTTTTTTACTTTTAATTAGTCCTTTATTACAAATCGTTATTCTTTCTGTGAAGTTTTAGTTTAGTTTTTTGGCGACCTATTACTTGTTTCAGTGTATCTTTCGGCGGCAATGCTAAACGCAGTTCATCGGAACATTCTTCTATGCATTTCTCAAGAATTTCATTCAGGCTCAAATCCAATGTTGTGGCATTTTTCAATTTCTCTCTGAAAATAAACAGTTCTTTCTGTCGGGGATCTGGAGGATGAGTATGACATGCAGGTTTTTTTGTAAATATCGAAGTTCCTTTTTGCTCAACAGTTATTGCAGAAGATTTGCAAGAATGCGTCCGGTTTTTGTTACAGATCCAATATGATTTGTTGCCTATTTTGATGCGAAGTTGAAAAATGTAACCTTGGTAGCTCAGTCTATAGCTACCACCTACTCCCGATGGTATGAATTCGGGCAATTCTGTAATTTAAGAAAAACGGGTTTTGGTATACAATCGAGCCTAATATTTAACGGAACTTGTAATACTGTGAAGTGCGAACCTTAGAGCATTCAAACAACGGAAGAGGTCACTTCCAGGCGTTCTCCTCTACCAACGGTACAAGATCACACTCATACTGTATTATTCGTTAGTGAGAGCGTACCCCCTGCACTAAAAGAGGCAGACTTTTGGGCTCGCATCGTCTCTTGTTGGTTAAATGCTTTAAGAGTACCAGCGTATGTCTCCAATATTGACAGAGACGGTCATATTCTTGTGATCATTGGCTTAATTTTATCACTATTTCCACCTCCTAAAGTTATAAATTCCATTAAAACAAGTTTCCATAAATTATTTTTTTGTAATCAGATTTTTTAACGGGAAAGGTAAGGCTTATCAAAGCCGAGAGAGGAATTGAACAAGTTCAAACTCGGTAAGTTCTAAGGTAGCGTTGTTTAATTACAGAGTTCCTATCCCAGCAAACATTTTCAGTATACTTTCCTGGACTTAAGACTATATTACTTATTATAGTAACAAGCTAATTATTAAAAAATAAATAACACGACTGATAACTCACATAGCCTATGTCACCCGGAGGAACGCAAGGAATCTAAAAATACGCTCACATCAAATCTGTTAAGCCGTTTAGGACTTACGGTGGAATAAAGAAACTTACATACATACAAACATACATACCCTGAAAACATAACACTCCTTTTTTGTTCTAAAAACATATGGAGTTCTTGTACATTATCTTGTACATTAAAGGAACATCGCATATCCGTTTCCATTTTTACAACATCACAATGCAATTTACATTTTTTCAATATTATTTTTTACAGTATTGTTTTTTAAAATAAAATCAGTTCTCTGCCATTTTCATTAATGTCTCCGTAATTATCATTAGTCTTTTTTATCCGCAGTTTCATTCGGATCTGTGTTATGATAATTAGAGTCACCACCACCTTGTACTCCCGAGAGTTCTGGTGATGTAATATAAGGTATTTCGATTTCTAATACACAGGGCCGTGATTTAGATTCGGTTACTGATTCAACTGAAGTAGAATTAGAGATATTGGCTGTTTCCAAAGCATTCTCTTATTGTTTTCTCATTGTTCTCTAGCCTTTCCTTTTCCGCCAGTGCTCGTTTATTAGCATGTTTTAACAAAAATCTGCTAAAAAGTTTCTCAGTTTTGTCATACGTCCATCTTGAGTCCGCTTTAATCATTACTTCATAAAACAGCTTCACGAGGTTTTCAAGACTTTGAAACGCAAATTTCTTTTCACATCCAGCAGTTCTAGAAACTCCGGTCCAAGACATTTTTGTCATCAATTCTCTGGTCATTATCTGTTCCGCCATTTTTTTCCCAAGAACTTCTCCTCTTCCTTGACCGTTGGCGCCTAGGAGACGACTGAAATGTTTAACCTGAAATAATAAAAATATGTTGATCCTTTAACTATTTCGTCCATTTACGAGTAGGTACCGTCGAAAATTCATCATATTGAACAGTTTTTGCTAAAAGTATGTTGCTATGTTTTATTAGAGTATTTTAACGCTTTTGATAGGGATCTGAGTAACTTACTCATACTTTATGGAAAAGGAAGTACCTAACTAAAAACTAATTTCATTTAACGCTTTGAGTGTCTGTATACCATTATGTTTTTTCTTAAGTATTATTCTTTTTTCAGTTTTCGAATAATCGAGGTGAATATACATAAAAATAACATTTTTGGCAGTCGGTTAAAAATTACAACGATTTTACATTCCAATATGGCAGACGAAAAAATAAACAATATTCCCAAATTGCCTGGAACAGACAGTCAGACAGACAGCTACACGAGTGATTCTGTATGGGATCCATTCTTTCATTTGGATGTTTGGGGTACAACTTCAAAAGCTGTTCATCCTGGAAAATTCCATAATTCCTGGAGGAACAACTTTACTAAACACCACACGAACCAAATTCCACGCTGGCGGAGCTGCGGGCAGGATGTTTAATACATTAAGTACCTGAATTATACGTACCATGACTGAGAAGTATATATCGTTGTGTAAATCTCTGTCCATATTTTTTAAAATATTTATATCATGTACTGGAAGTTTATGTTTTGTTAAGATGTCCTTTTCTTCCACATTTTCAGATAGCTCTTCTAATTTTTCCATAGATGGTATGGCGGTATTGTTTCCCTTTGATAAGTTGTCTAACACTGTTATGATTTTAATGGTGTCCATACGTTGCTGCTGCTGCAAAGCGACCAACGATTGTTTTATTTCTAGTTCGTCAGCCTGCAGCTTTTCGAGCCTTTTCTGCATTTCGGCTTTAACTGTCAAAAATAAACATTAAATTTGATTGCAAGCAAAAAAGTTGTTTATTTCTATAAGAGTAACATCCTGCGAAATAAAATTTAAATTGAATATATTACGAATATCGACTAACAGTCTGATTCAATCTTCAACACTTTTAAATCTTATTACGATACGTCGCAAATAGGGGCAACTTTTTTTTTTATGCTCCTTTGAAATATCTTACAATACTAGAATCATCCTTAAAATAATTACATCAATAACCAAAGTATTTCCCAAGATATAGCAAAAAACAATTCACATGTTTAAGCGATGTTTGGGCGATACCAAAACATTGCATTTATATGACGTCACGCGTAGAAAATGGACTTTCCCAAAAAGTTTGAACTCTAATAAGTTAGCTCAGGAGAATAAACTCGTGCTGAAAAGTCGCAAAATGTGTTTAATTATATGTATTACTAGCTTTTGCCCGCGGCTTCGCCCGCGTGAATTTCCCACGGGAACAGTGCTTTTTCCCGGGATAAAAAGTAGTCTATGTGCTATTCCAGGTCATTATCTACCTCTGTACCAAATTTCATCGAAATCCGTCCAGTAGATTTTGCGTGATTGAGTAACAAACATCCTCACAAACTCACATCCAAACATTCGCATTTATAATATTAGTATGGATATCATAAAATTACATATTTTTAACAATTCTCATACCTTGGCCGGTCCCCTATTGTCCCTTTCGCAAAATATCCGGACAACGGACAAATCACAGACTGTGTTAACTACAGAGTAAGTTCGATACTTTGTTATGTGATAACATCGAGATATTATGTACTAATGTGATAATAACTCATCGATACTATATTTTATAACAAATACACATATAGATAAACATCCAAGACCCAGTTAAATCTGATAAAGATCAATTTCCATCTCGAATCTCGAAGGGGATCGAATCCGGGGCCTCCGGTGTGGTTCGGCGTGATGACCGTTGGACCAAGGAGGTCAAAAAATCTAAATATACATATAAATTTGTCAAAAAGGTTATTTTCTAATAGGTAAACATTTTGCGAGCTAAGCCAAGCTTATTTTGTACTATATAATTTAGCAAAAGGGTCATTTTGCTAACAGAGGTAGATTTTGCGAAATGGGCCCCTAATGTAGTTTGTGCGAAAGGGACATTTTGGGACGTAACAGGCGAAACTAAATAAGAGATTGTAAAACTAAATGATGGGAGAAAACAAAATTAAACATATATTTTTAAGTGAGCACACACTTTTAATACTCATTTCAAAACACAAATAATGAAAATTTCTATATTATCAATTTTCAAGAGTATTGTCACAAGAAACAAAAGATTTTTTGTAAAGATTTGTTAGTTTAGATTTTTGACGCTTTATTATATGTCTCAATGTCTCTTTCGGCGGCAATGCTAGACGTACTACATCGGAACATTCTTCTAAGCATTTCTCTAAAATTTTATTTGTAGTCAATTCTAACCTCGTAGCATTTTTCAGTTTCTCTCTGAAAATAGCTACCTCTCTCTTAAAGGGATCGGGAGGATGAGTATGGCATGAAGATATTTTTTAAATCTCGAAATTCCCTTGCGCTCAATAGTTATTACAGTAGCTTTGCAAGAATGAGTCTGGATTTCGTTACATCTCCAATATGTTTTGTTGCCGGTTTTCTTACAAATATGAAATAAGTTACCCTGGTAGCATAGGCTATGGGTACCCCTTGTCGATGTTACAAATTCGGGTAATTCTGTAATTAAAAAAAAAAGCGTATTGATATAAAATTGAACCTTACACTCAATGGGAATTGTAATGCTCTAGAAGTACCAGCGCATGTTCCCGATTGTCATCAAGTCGATCATATTCTTGTGGAATGTTCTCACCCGATATAGAATAAATTAAAGTAAATTCTTTTTTTTTTTTATTTATTTTTCAAATAAAAGTACATACTTAACTTAAGTCGTAAATAATAACATATAAAAACCCTGAGGTTTGTCAAATTGTGTTTTTCTAAAATGGGGAAAGGCATAATATAATAATGGACAATAGCTATTCAACGGCAAGCCACACCGACCCGCGCTATACAATTTTTTATTATATGTAGTTATACTTTTTGTTAAGTCTTAGTTTAGTTTTTTGACGACATATTTATTTGTTTCAGTGTCTCTTGCGGCGGCAATGCTGAACGCAGTTCATCGGAACATTCACCTAAGCATTTCTTTAGAATTTTATTGCTGGATAATTCTAAAGTCGTAGCATTCCTCAACTTCTCCCTGAAAATAACCACTTCTTTCCTTCAGGGATCTGGAGGATGAGTATGATACGACGGTTTTTTTGTAAATATGGAAATTCCTTTTCGCTCAACAGTTATCCCAGTAGCTTTACAAGAATAAGTCCGGGATCTGTTACAGAACCAATATGTTTTGTTACCCTTCTTTGTGCGATATCGAAACATGTATCCTTGGTAGCATAGTAAATAGATACCCTTTGCCGATGGTACAAAAACGGGCAATTCTGTAATTTGAAAAAGAATCGCAGATCTTAACAAGACCTTCGAGGTACATTGAATATGGATGGACTCAGTAAAATAAAATAAAACACAGTACATTTATAAGCTTTATTTAAGTACAATTTAAAAATCTAAACTAAAATATTCTCATATCTCCATTTTAAATTATCTTGTGCATTTTGTTCCGTGTACTTTTATGCTATTAAATAATTTATAATGTAGTCGTCTTATCTGTCTATATCATGTCATGAATTCGGGCAAATCAGTAAAATGAGAAAAAAAAAACGCGTTTTGAAACAATCGAGCCTTTGATTTAAAATTCAAGGGGATTTGTAATGCTGTAGAATTACGAAAGCATGTACTTGATTCTCATTGAGACTATCTTTGTCTTGTGGAATGTTATCAAACGATATTGAATAAATTCATTTCGACAGCAAGCCGCGTCTATTGACACTTGACAAATTTTTATTATATGTCGTTATACTTTTTGTCAAGTTTTAATTTAGTTTTTTGACGAATTATTATTTGCTTCAGTGTCTCATTCGGCGGCAACGCTGAACGCAGTACATCGGAACATTCTTCTAAGCATTTTTCTAAAATTTCATTGTTGGTTGATTCTAACGTCGTAGTACTTCTCAATTTCTCTCTGAAAATAGCCACTTCTTTTCTGAAAGGATCCGGAGGATGAGTATGGCATGTAGGTATTTTTGAAAATCGCGAAATTCCCTTACGCTCGATAGTTATTCCAGTAGCTTTGCAAGAATGAGTCTGGATTTCGTTACATCTCCAATATGTTTTGTTGCCGTTTTTCTTGCAAACTTGAAACATGTAACCTTGGTAGCATAGCCTATGGGTACCCCTTTTCGATGTTATAAATTCGGGTAATTCTGTAATTTGAAAAAGAAAAAAGCGTATTGATATAAAATTGAGCCTAACACTCAATGGGATTTGTAATGCTGTAGAAGTACGTGCGCATGTACCCGATTCTTATCAAGACGATCATATTCTTGTGGAATGTTGAATGATATTGAATAAATTCATTTCGACGGCAAGTCGCGCCGACTCGCGCTTGATTAGTTTTTATTATATGTCGTTACAATGTCACGTTTTAGTTTACGTTTTTGACGACTTATTATTTGTTTCAGTGTCTCATGCGGCGGCAATGCTGAACGTAGTACATCGGAACATTCTTCTAAGCATTTTTGAAAAATTTCATTCGTGGTCAATTTTAACGTTGTAGTATTTTTCAATTTCTGTCTGAAAATAGCCACTTCTTTCCTGAAGGGATCTGGAGGATGCGTATGGCATGAAGAGATTTTAGTAAGTCGCGATATTCCCTTTCGCTTAATTGTTATTCCGGTAGCTTTGCACGAATGAGTCCGGGCTTTGATACATCTCCAGTATGTTTTGTTGCCTTTTTTGTACGAAATTGAAACATGTAGCCTTGATAGCATAGTATATGAGTACCCTTTGCCGATGGTATAAATTCAGGAAGTTCTGAAATTTCAAAATAAAATGATAGATCTCGTGCTCAGCATAACACGAAATTATATTATATACGTAATGTATTGTATTATACGTACGTTATTAAAAAAAACAGCATAGAAATCTACATTAAAATTTAGACGAAGAAATAAATAAATAGATTTAAATTTATTTTAAACCAAAGAGAAAAAAGGAGCGCCAAGCCCGCCTCAACTAGAGATGGCAGTAATAATAATAGCCGTATTCAGTCAATTTGGGAACATAAAACCTCGACTACCTTATTTCTTATCGAGTGTGTTATCGCTATTTCACTGACTGGTGTCAGATTTTTATTCAAGTCGCCTAAAGGCATCTGACATGACTTTTACGACTACCGTCATCTAGTGGCAGTAGCCCTATACACATACTAGTAAACTAAACAGTCTGCCAGTGTCCAGGTTTACTCACGATGTTTTCCTTCACAGAGAGAAAGCGGTGGTCTATGAAAACTACACTACTACAAGTGATAACAACTAGAGATTTACGAGGATATTTAAAATAAAACTCATTTGATCCACATGTCACGGCTAGGGTAACCCTAACCTACCCACCACGGCAAGGATATCCCACTTCTGATTGATAACAACTAGAGATTTACTAGGATATTTAAAATAAAACTCTCATTTGATCCACATGTCACGGCTAGGGTAACCCTAACCTACCCACCACGGCAAGGATTCGTGCCCCACCACGCACGGATCAATCCATTTCAACCAGTGAGTTCTACTGAATGGTCTTCCGTGCTAACTAGCCAAACACAGTTTAACCATCAAAACTGTCCAACAACGAAGATCTCCAATATCTCGTTGATAACACCAACACTAACAATCACATCGTTACATGAACTAAGTAACACGACAATAACACTATTTTATCACTGACTACATAGCTACAGAGATTTCAACACTACCGGTACGACACGTTCGCACTGCACCGCACCTCAAATCAGACTGCCGCTATAATGTCATATCGATCGCACGTTGGTTCTATCACAAAGAGGGGGTGACACGAGTGACAGTGTCACCTTGACAGGTTTCCGACGCGCACCGTCCCAAAAACAGTTTTAAATCATTGTTTAACTAACAAAACAAACCACAGTTAATTCGACCAATGTAATCGCTCCGACATATTTATTATTTATATTTTATTTATCTATATAAGTATATTATACAATAATATTGTTGGTAACCTAATTTTACTTGACAACCGTTAATGTTTATGACATTAACGGCTGTCAGACACAAGTGTAAACAAAAATGTGTATTGTGATAGATTGAATTCTAACACAAGCGGAAGCGGTGGCGGTCGAGTGGTCATGACAAACGCTCACACAGGTCGGACAGGATCCGGGTTTAAATCCTACCTGTGCCAGATGAATTTGTAGACCAATCTGACCTCGACTATACCTTGAATAAACGGTAACGAATGCCCACTGAAAATAATAAGCATGCCACCTCTATTTGAGGCGGATACGACTTCTTCTGTTCTGTGATTTTATTAAACATTCGGATGTCAAACAGCTAAATTAACATAAAGGTTGACTGTAATGTAACGTTTTAAGATTCGATTTTTACCATAACAATTTACCTCCAACACTGACGAGCATTCGCCTGTAATGTAACATTACAGATCCGATTTTGACCAAATGGTAGCCCTATACACACACTACATGCACTTACATGCGCTTGTAAACTAAATAGTTTACAAGCGCATGTATTCGATTGTCATCGAGACGAACATAATCTTGTTGAATGTTATAAAACGATATTGAAAAAATTCATTCTCGCGCTTGAAAATTTTTTATTATATGTCGTTACAATAAATGTTACGTTTTAGTTTACATTTTTGACGACTTATTAGTTGTTTCAGTGTCTCATGTGGTGGCAATGCTGAACGTAGTACATCGGAACATTCTTCTAAGCATTTTTCAAGAATTTCATTCGTTGTCGATTCCAACGTCGTAGTATTTTTCAAATTATCTCTGAAAATAGCCACTTCTTTCCTGAAGGGATCTGGGGGATGAGTATGGCATGTAGGTATTTTTGTAAATCGCGAAATTCCTTTTCGTTTAATAGTTATTCCAGTAGATTTACAAGAAAAAATCCGGTTTTCGTTACATCTCCAATATGTTTTGTTATCCTTTCTTGAGCAAACTTGAAATAAGTAACCCTGGTAGCATAGTCTATGGGTACCCTTCTTCGATGGTATGAATTCAGGTATTTCTGTAATTTGAAAAAAAAAACGCATTTCGATACAAAACTCAATGGACTTTGTAATGTTTGTTTGTTTGAATGATGTAAAGTATCAGCGCATGTCCCCGATTATCAACAAGACGATCATATTCTCGTAGAAAATAATCGTCTGTTGCTCTTCTGTAAAGGATACAGATAATTATCAAATATTTATCCCTCCCCCACTCATAATCAGCAACGTCCCATCACACTTGTCAAAGTAATTATTACTATTACTACACATAACACATACATACATACATACATATGTATATATGTATGATAATTATAACCTGCATGCCAAATTTCAGCCCATCCGTCCAGTGGTTTGGGCTGTGCGTTGATAGATCACTATGTCAGTCAGTCACCTTTGAATTATGTATATAGATTGTTAATTGTTAATGTTAATATTTCAGATATTGAATTGTCATCTAATATACAAATACAAAATTTCAGTTCAATCAAACTGGACAGGCGAAACTAAATAAGAGCTTGTTACCTTTTCCTTTCAGTCAGGTAAAAATAAAGTGAAGGAAAAAAATAAAACATATACATTTTTAAGTATTACTAATTTAAAGTAATAGTAATATTTCTCTAATGTATTTATTATTAATTTTCAAAAGTTGTGAGTCACAAGAAATGAAAGAATTTTTGTAATGTTTTAGTTTAGATTTTTGACGACTTATTATTTGTTTCAATGGATAATTATCTGTTACATTCAATGGGATTTGTTAATGCTGTAGAAAATAGAAATACCAGCACATGTCCCCGATTCTCATCGAGCCGATAATATTCTTGCGGAATGTTATTATCAACCGATATTGAAAAATTTAAATAAATCCTAAAAGTAAAAAAAGGCATTTCGACGGCAAGCCGCGCCGACTCGCGCTTGACAAATTTTTATTATATATCGTTATACTTTTTGTCAAGTTTTAGTTTCGCTTTTTGACGACATATTATTTGTTTCAGTGTATCTTGCGCCGGCAACGCTGAACGCAGTACATCGGGACATTCTGCTAAGCATTGCTGTAAAATTTTATTTGTGGATAATTCTAATGTTGTAACGTTTTTCAATTTTTCTCTGAAAATAAAAACTTCCTTCCTAAAAGGATCTGGAGGATGATTATGGCCTGAAGGTATTTTTACAAATGTCGAAATTCCCTTTCGCTCGATAGTTATTCCAGAGGATTTACAAGAATAAGACTGGCATTTGTTACAGATCCAATATGATTTCTTGCCGGTTTTTATGGTAAGACGAAACATGTATCCATGGTAGCATAGTCTATGGTTACCTCTTGCCGATGGAATGAATTCAGGCAATTCTGAAATTGAGTATTTTAATGTTAATACAACATATATTTTAAAACTTGTATGTGATCTTTCCATTTTAACAACCCCCATGGTAATTTTATTTTTATACAAAGTCCCACACATGCGGCCTCACAAGAGACAATGATTACAAATAATGATAAGCAAATAAGGAATGTGACGTGAGGTATAAATTTCCAGATTAGAAATAAAATACGTTTTGCAACGTTTTAAGAATTTAATCGAAGTAATAAGTGATATATGCTCTCAGACTCAGGTATGGTAACTAGTTTTCGTAGACCAACACTTGCTTCTAGTGAAGGAAAGCATAGCGACAAACCTGCATTCTAGTTAAAGATTTATCAGCTAGTGTGTGAAAAGGAGAGGGCAATTGCAAGTCACTCCATTAAAATTGCCAAAACTGACGTCGTCGTGTGTATTCATATTCATTTCATTTTATTTCATATATAATGACCACAACCCTCATTCATGATAAAAGAAAATGCTTGCTTGCTCTTTTATTCTTATATATTTTTAAATAAACAAAAAATAACAGTGAAAATAAATTTAGAGGGCCTTTCATTTTTCTGGTATCAGCTACAACAGCCAATCCTTGGAAATCATACCTTATTTTCCTATATACGAGTTTGATTTATTTAAAAGGCTACTTTTTTTATCAGCTTCACGACTTTTATGTAAAGCCAACATATATCTCATATCTGATTATTCATAGTCATCATCATAATCAGCTTTTTACTACCCACTGCTGAATATAAGACTCGCTCTGTCTACGTTAAGACACTATTATCTGATTATACAATACGTGGATCATATATTGGATTCTTTTGGATACTATTTCAGAGTGTTGTTGCGTTTTGTTCAAGACAGAGGCGCTTTGTTTTCTGCAAAACATATTCTAGTCAAAACGCGTAACTGGCCTTTTTATTTTGGATATACATTCATTATTTAGTTTTATTCTTTGTCGATGTATCATTGCCCGAAGTGCCTTCATTGACGGAAGTTCTCGGAGAACAGTTTCCGGACAATCTTCTAAGCACTTTTTTATAATCTCAGTAGCAGTCATTTCTAAATTAGTAGCACCTTTTAATTTTGCCTTGAAAATATCTAGTTCTTTTCTAATAGGTTCTGGTGCATGATTATGTTCTGTAGGAATTTTGTGGAATATTATCATCCCTTCGTCCTCCATAGTAGTTGCGAATGACCTACAGCCATCAGTGTAATGGTTACACTTCCAATATGATCTTTTGCCAAACGTCCTATTTCTGTCAAACATATAACCGGCGTAGCATAATCTTCTATTTCCTTTTTTTGATGTAATGAATTCAGGCGTAACTGTAAGCAACCAACCAAACATTGTTCATTATTGATCTGATATACTTGTAAAAGTAGAGCTTTTGCCCGCGGATTCGTCCGCGTGAATTTCCCACGGGAACAGTGCCTTTTAATCATTCGTTATCATGAAAACTAATATTATGTATATGATATACATTGTATTAATACACCAAAGAATCAAGAAACACTACAGACAGTTTAACACTTTGGCGCACAACATCTTCACAGATAATTCACACTTTAAAGTAAGTGCCGTTTCGTGAAATTTGGAACTTCGGCAACTTATGGTCAGTATGTTCCAAGCTGGATTTGAGGATCCTGTCACCAGCAATTACCACATTGGCCTTGCAGCCACGATGCACCCGGGCAGAACACCGCCAGCGCGCAGCTCCGCTTCTCATCAGATCAGCTCTGTTGAAGGTATGACCCTCTAACAAAAGTAGTCTGCTACCATTGGACAATGTTATGAATGTCGCTGTAATATAAATACAAATATACTTGTAACTTATATATACTTATTCAAGAGCGAGGAGGTGGATTTCCTTAATTTATTTGAAAGTTTTTTTTCATGAAAAATATTAAGATAGTGAAATTACATATGGAACGTGAAGATAATAGTGACTTAAAAAAAAAACAATCTACTTCTTTCGATAGGTTTGAATACAAAAAAGTATGCATCGACTTTTTTCTATTTTATTATGGAGCGTCTATAACAGATAATTAATTAAAAATCTATAAGTTTGATCACATTCGAAAACGGCTTCGCTCTAGTGGAAATTTTGTGATTTCTGTCATCTTTCCTTATTAATGCGCCACTCCCATCTTTCGAAATAAAATAATTTTTAAATTTTTACATAACATCCATTATCCAGAGCTTTATACATAGGGGGCTCATGTTCATGGTTTAAAGAAGCCTTCAGGATGACCTCATCAATTTCGTCTAAGACCATAAATGCCTTACACCTGGCCGACTGTCGACTGGAACATCGCCATCGGTAACCCCCCAAATATCTGCCGCTTATTTTGTGGACAATGCGGCACGGATGTGATATTTGTTGCTTAATCACACAAAATCTACTGGACGGATTTCGATTAAAGTTGGTATAATAGTAGAAAAATGTCAGGACTAGCACATAAGGTACTTTATCCCAATTTTTTTAAAATATCCCAAAATTCTCAAGGGAGCGAGGCTCAGTTAGTAGAAAATAAAATATTATAGCAAAAAAACAATTTCGGTTGTTTTATCATTTAGTTTTACCCCCCACCCTGTAGGGTTGCACAATTGCACAAGAAATAGGTATGCAATTGTGTTTTGCAGGTAATTAAATTCCCTACGATGTGTGTTCTGCTATTCTGCTAGAATAGGCCATGACTGGATTACATCGTTGTTCTAAAGTGAAAAGATTGACGAATGTTTGAAAAATGCGATTTTTTTTAAGGCACACATCTCGGAAACTGTCAGTCTAAGAAACAAAATGTAAATTACGGCAAATTTAATTTTCTACATTTTGTAGAACACTTTTCAAGCGAAAATGCACCTAAACGAAAATATAAGCGAAAAACCGAACAAAGTGGTGATTTTTTTTTCGATTTTTCCAATTTGGCGGTGAGTGCGAAAGCTTTTTAATTGTGCCATTTTTATTTCAAATACTTACAACCATCCTAAACAATAATATAAAAAAATTTGAGTTACTGGATCGCATGTAAGTAAACCCTAGGGAAGGTTCGCTCTATTTACTGCGATAATTAGCGCGTTCATAAACTCTTTTAGGCGGGGCATTTATTTTTTTTTTACCGACAAATTCCTACAACCATGATTCTTATACTTAACATTATTTTGATGTTTTTAGACATCCTTATATAAAAAAAAAGAATTTTGATGATCCGATATGAAATGGGAGGGGTAAATAAACTATACTGAATTGCTCGTAAACAAAAAAGTTTACAATAGAGATTACTGTTCACAATTAATAAGACTTCATTTACCTGTAAATAAAAGTTGGCCGGTTTATAATAAGGCTTTCTAGTCATAAAATGTATTTTTAACGTTATAAATGTCAATATGGTTTTTATTTAATTACAGGAAATCGGGTTCATAAACATGAGTCGTTTTTTAAAATTAAGATTGAATAATTCACATTACGTACGAATATGCAATTTTCTCGACTGTAGAATTAAAAAAAAAAAAAAATTAATAAAAAAAAAACTGTTGTAGTCACCCTTATAAAAATTGAGGATATGGTTCATTACAATCGTATACGAATCCATACTAATATTATAAATGCGAATGTTTGGATGTGAGTTTGTGAATTTGTGAGTTTGTGAGGATGTTTGTTACTCAATCACGCAAAATCTACTGGACGGATTTCGATGAAATTTGGTACAGAGGTAGATAAT
Source organism: Ephestia elutella (assembly GCA_018467065.1). Classification (NCBI taxonomy): domain Eukaryota; kingdom Metazoa; phylum Arthropoda; class Insecta; order Lepidoptera; family Pyralidae; genus Ephestia; species Ephestia elutella. The sequence goes on along the minus strand of JAEMBS010000163.1, from coordinate 6,700 downwards.
GACCTGGAATAGCACATAGGCTACTTTTTATCCCGGGAAAAAGCACTGTTCCCGTGGGAAATTCACGCGGGCGAAGCCGCGGGCAAAAGCTAGTAATATATAAAAGTCACCATTGCTGGATTAGTTGTTTTTGTACAGGAAGTTTTTAAAGTATAAAAATTACAACTCATTAAAAAATCCATTTCGGATTGTTATTTATTGGTGATTTTTTAAATCAAGCTTTTATTATTCGTAAGGAAACATGTAACAAAAAATCACCCTGGTAGGGTTTTTTGTTTGAGAGTTATATCAATATGAGTCTTATAATAGCGTTTAAAAAAAAAACGGCGGTGGTGATTTTTTTTTTACACTTAAATTTGCAGTTGTAATATCATAATCTATGTAGTTTATAAAAATCACCATCGTAGGATTTAATGTGATCACCTCCATACAACTGAAAATTCACAGCCCCGACTATTTAGCTTTATTGGTTTTTTATAAATTCTAGTAAAGAATAAAACATTTGAATTTCAGTTCGAAAGATTTAAAAATAAACATTTATTGTCACGCCCACCTTTCTTTACAAAATATTTTTCAAATTTTTACATAATATCCATTATCCAAAGCTTTATACATAGGGGGCTCATGTTCGTGGTTTAAAGAAGCCTTCAGGATGACCTCATCATTTTCGTCTAAGACCACGAATGCCTTACACTTGGCCGACTTTCGACTCGAACACTGCCATCGGTAACCCCCCAAATATCTGATGCCGCTTATTTTGTGAAAGGTATACTTGCTTACCATGAGCAAGAATGTTCCATTCAGGAGCGATATTATTTGTGTATCTGCGAATCAATTATTTTTATAAGTTACCAACAGACATTAAATGTTTAGTAAAAGCATTTCAAGACTACTAATAATTATATTCTTATATAATAATATATATATATTTAACTTTTAACTGATTTTATCAATATTTAACCTACCTTGTAAGGCCCAAACTATTTGACTCAGATGTGTTAATGGCCCAGTGTGCATCATAATGTACACTTTCTTTTCACACAGTTACCGCCCCCAAAGATATGAAATTAATTTTTCATGAATATCAACCAATATTTTTTAAAGGACAGCAGGGAATAGAATGCTTCTAATTTTATCTCAATAGTTCTTGTGTTCAACTTGTTTTTATTACAGTATCTATGTTACTTGTCGGTCTAATCAGAAATCAAATATATATTTATTTGATTACTTATCATTACAGTGAAAATCACTAAAACAATTTCTTAATTTAGTTTTTTTTATTTTTTTTTTATTTATTTATTAAGGAACAACAAACAGTTACAAAATAAAAAGTTTGAAAAAAAAGGACTTAAATCTAAAGTAATAGTAATTTTGTAACCAACCACGCTATTCACAGCTTGTTTAAATACATAGTGATAACAAGTTGCTGCTAGTGGGTGGAAAGTTAAATTAGTTAGGCACAAGCTAATATTGCAGCCCCGGCATTTAAAGACTGTGCGATTGTAGTGGCAGTGGCGGTATCTCCCTACCTTATCGACCATAAAAGGCAAATGTCTGACTTCAACCGCACGAAATTTTTTATTAGGCACAGGCACAAATCCCTTATTTCCCGTCCTCTTCCGTGAAGGTAGATCTTCCAAATCAGTCAAAAGAAGATATCGAAAATTTTTATATTTTATTTTGGAGCGTCCATGACAGATAATAAAAAAAAAATCTATAAGTTTGATCACATTTTAGCACGGCTTCGTTCTCGTTGAAATTTTGGTATTTCTGACATCTTTTCTTATTAATGTTGTCGAATAGAGAAATAATTTTTCAAATCAAACCGATACTTCGAGATTAGCGCGTTAAAAAAATCTCTTAAGCTTTATTGTATTTTATAGATTCTAGTAAGGAATAAAACATTTGAATTTCAGTTCGCAAGATTTAAAAATAAACATTTATTGCCACCACGCTCACCTTTCGTTACAAAATATTTTTCAAATTTTTACATAATATCCATTATCCAAAGCTTTATACATAGGGGGCTCATGTTCATGCTTTAAAGAAGCCTTCAGGATGACCTGATCATTTTCGTCTAAGACCACGAATGCCTTACATCTGGCCGACTTTCGACTCGAACACCGCCATCGGTAACCCCCTGAATACCTGATTCCGCTTATTTTGTGAAAGGTATACTTGCTTACCATAAGTAAGACTGTTCCGTTCAGGAGCGATATTATTTGTGTATCTGCGAATCAATTATTTTTATAAGTTACCAATAGAAATTAAATGTTTAGTAAAAGCATTTCAAGACTACAATATTTATATACATATAAAATGAATCGGAATCCTTCCGAGATTCCGCTTAATCCGTTCTTGCGTGGATCAAATATATTTACTTCGAATCATACTCGAAGAAGCAACCGAATGGAAGCGTGAAATGAATTTAGTATTTGGCACCGGCTTGACGAAATGGAAGTCTCGCCCAAGATTAGAGACCTGCTAGAAGCCCTATATTTAAATACCTCCTGCTCACAAAGGACTGATCTCTCAAGATATTGCAGTTCACGTCGGAGTCAGACAAGGGTGTCTTCTCTTGCCTCTTTTATTTCTTACCGCCCTGGGTGCATTATGCTCATAGTGAACAACGGCAAGCGACGCAGTATAGAGTGAGGGTTGTCCGATCAACTGGATGACCTAGACTACGCTGATAACCTGTGTCTGCTCAAACACAAGCACGTCGAGATGCAAGCTAAACTGGACGAGCGACAGCGAGATGACGCAAAAGCTGGGTTAAAATCAACGCGAAGAAGATGCAATATGTTCTTCAATCTCGGAAATGTAGTCTCCTGGCGGAGCGGAAAAGGATGTTGCTGCTTGAATAAATGATTATCACTACGATATGTTTCTTTATGAGGGTGCTATCATATAGTAATAAAATTATCTCTGGCCGCGAAAAATGAAAATGACGCCACTGGTCCATACAAAATTACCCAAAACCACTTTATTTTCCATGAATAACTCAACCAATATTTTTTATATGATAGCAAGGAATAGAATGCTTTAATTTTATCTCAATAGTTCTTGCGTTTAACTTTTTTTAATCATAAATCAAATATATATTTATTTGGTTACTCATCATTACAGTGAAAAATACTAAAACAATTTCTTAATTTAGTTAGGCACAAGCTAATATTGCAGCCCAGCATTTAAATACTGTGCGATTGTAGTGGCAGTGGCGGCATCTCCCTACCTTATCGACCATAAAAGGCTAATGTCTGACTTCAACCGCACGAAAAAATTTATTTGGTACAGGCACAAATCCCTTATTTCCCGTCCTCTTGCGTGAAGGTGGATCTTTATCAACCTTTTCCGAATTAGTCGAAAGATTTGAATTTTTGTCAAAGGATACTGCTCCACTAAAAGAAGGAGACTCTTCATCAATATTGTTTTCTTCACCTTCATTTTCCTGTCTTTCAAGACCATTGTTTTGATTACCCCTTCCCGCACCTCTATCTTTTCTCGTTTCACATCCGCGACTCCGTCTATTTACAACATTTCCTTGTCCTCTGCGACGCCCTTTTGCTTGTCCTCTCCCAAGTGCCAAAGGTTGTTCGTTTTCATTTTCTAAACTTTCGCTTTCACCGCTATCACATTCCAGTAATGTTGCAACTGTAGATTGAAACTCTGGGTCCCGTATATCTTCAACAGATAGTAAGAAATTCTCTATTTCATATAAATCTTCAATTTCCTTAATCGTTATAGCTTCAAACAAAAACGGTTGTTTACTAGAATATACGTAACAGTAATGCCAATTGCAATGTAATGAACAAAATATTTTAAGTCAATATGAACTATAATGCCCATTGTGCAACTTGAACAAAATATTTTGAGTAATTATAAAAAATATAAACTTGATTGGCTGATTGAATATAATAAGTACTTTCGAAAATTTTAACATTTATCTTTATTTTTTTCAATTTGTCAGACAAAATGGACTGATATTTAAAAATATGTAAATTAAGATTAAAACTGACCTTATGGCTGAGACGGTCGCATGGTGGCTGAAATAGCTGAATTTCTCAAATGTCTATGGATCACCTTCAAATTACAGCTATCCAAAATTCTCTCAACTTATTTCACAAATCACATCAGTGCAATAAAATTTACATTTAACGCGACAATTTGAAAGAAATATCCTTAAAAAGATTATGTACATTGCATTGTACACTAGGCGTTCAGAAGTTTATTTATTTTTCAAGGTTGGGCCGTTATGCTAAGTGTTACTTTGTGCAATACAGTGTACAATGAGCCTTACGAGGAAGATGTTATACCCACCAATTCGCATTGGGCTGGCATTGCCCGCCCATTCTTCTTATTCATATATAGGGAAGGCCAATGGTTCAGCAGTCATTTCGTTGAAATAGAGAAAATAAAATAAATTAAAATAAAATGATTTTTATTCAAATTACAGCAGAATCCAATTGAGAAGTCACAGTGACAGGTATTTATCACGACAAATTTCACAATAATTATTTTTTTCAACCTTAAATTAGCAAAATCATCGTTTGGCTGAACAATGGAGGGGTTGGTAACAAAATATACAGACTTAGTTTGGTGTTATCAAAGCTCCCGCTAGTTTCATATATAAAAAATTGACAGTTTTTGTTATACAGAATGATTTTTGCCCGAAGGATATATCTAATCCTACGGTAGTTAGCGCTTGCATATAACAAAAAAAAACTAATTCATACACTTGCAAATAACTGCGAAAACCTTTGATGAAAGTTCAGGAAAAATCTCATAATGTTTGAGCGCCCTTGTGCTCTCGGCTGATTGCGCTTGAGGTACGTATTCGTGTAGCGCGCATTAGGCTGCGCTCTCGTCTCTCCACTGCCTTCCGTGACCCACTGCTGGGTATAGGCCTCCTTCCGTCTACGAAATCTTTCTCTGTCCTGGGCCATTAAACGTACTTACATACATCAACATGCATGAGCGTACATATTTATTCAAATATGTAACAAATAAGGATATTTATTTTGTCGCTGGTTGGATCGGGAATCGACTACAATATTTCGCTAATTAAGTTTCCGAAAAAAAATTATCCTTAATATCTAAATAGATCTCTTCTGTGTCTTTTTCTTTTCGTTTCTGTCTATATTTTTTAGAAGATTCACGCCATTTTTTACGTAGTTCGCTTTGTTTACGAGTAGGTAGTTCGTGCACACTTTTGATCAGTTTTTTTCTTTTCCTTTCTTGGTATCTTAATCTGTCCTTTTCCTTTATAAGTTGATACAATTCAGGGTCTTGTTTGATTTCCTCGTACTTTTGTCGTTTATACATTCTAAGTTTTTCCAATCGCTCCATGTGCCGCTGATATTTTGATATCCGTTTTCCATGAGTACCCTGACGAGTGACAATTTTGTAACCTGTATAACAATACATATAATATTTTGATAAGAATTTGTATCTAAATCAAGATTTATACACCAATAAATAGGGTCTCTAATGATTCTCATAAAAATATTAGTAATAATATATAGTTCAAAATAATGTTTTTTCACATAATCATAATTAATATAAATTAAAATTAATATATTTTTTTAATAATTTTTTTAATTTTTTTGTAATAAATACAAATTATCATAAACATAAATAATCATAATATAATCTAATCATAATAGTAATAATAACAGAGTACATAGTACTAATAATGTACAGAGAAGTCATAATATATGGATGCACTCATAGAAAAAGTAAGATTTGTTAAGCTTTTGTTTTTTTGTTGTTTATGTTCGCGGCTTATGGCGGTTTATGCCGCACCCTAACCTATACCAGTGTTTGTATCAACTTAATGTGAAATAGGTATAATCAAATATAACATTTTACATAGGTAATGTCTTCATATGTCATCAACAAAATAAAAGATGAACAAAATAAAAAATAAACAATGTTTATGACCATAACAATTATGACAAATCCATTATGATAAACCATTTTATAAAAAAAATCTGTATGACAATCTATGATTATGACTACAAAAATATTATTACAATAAATATTATTTGAATAAAAATGATGAGTAAGGTTTTATGACAAACCATATTATGATTATTAACCTTATGAGAAATGAAAGGATCCCCAATAAATACCACTGTTTAACTAAAAACCACGGATGTTTCTACACGACACATGTAGCTGTTTCGGCACACGCGGGTAGCTCGCGCCATTTACTTGTGACAAGACCTCAAAGTAAAGGCACACACACACAGCCCTAAATCAGGGCCGATTTAGGGAGCACTGTTGCCAGGTCCAATTGTAAAAAATCCGTAAAGCTTCGCTCAGAAATGCGTACATTGCCCCTACAAAAATCTGTAGATCTACGGATTTAAGTAAGGCCCTGATCAAGGGCCGTCAGTAGAGGCCTTAGGTACTAAAGCATAGAGAGAGGTTTTTACTGTAACTTATTAGGTAATGCCTTTTTGGTAAAAGGTACAGAGCATTTTCTACCTATATACAGAAAAACAGCCCACTGTTTATTTTTACATTATAACTATGGTACAATAAGTAGATATTTGTACAAATAATGAATCATAGTAAAATTATAGGTTAAGTTAAGTATTATCATTTTTTGTACGGATCATAATACACCTTTAATAACTTTTATTATTTCCATAAATGGATCTATTTTGTATTTTTCTATTGACCGCCTCCACAT
>JAEMBS010000162.1:0-50000 GCA_018467065.1 Ephestia elutella | reverse complement strand
CTTGAAATAGATTTAATGCATTTTTCGACTGAAAAAACAATTCTTCTTCAATGAGTTCACTTAGAAAATAGCATCCTAACTAATATTATAAATGCGAAAGTGAGTTGTTTGTTTGTTATATCTTCACGCTTTATCTACTGAACCAATCTTCCTAAAATTTCGTATACACATACTTAGAAGTACTGAGAAGGACATAGGGTCCCTTTCATCCCGGGAAAAAGTGTTCCCGACGGAAATTCACGCGGGCGAAGCCGCGGGCAAAAGCAAATATTATATAATTATACGAATGACGTTAACTTTACGAAAACTACTAAAGGTAACTGTGTTTTAGATTAATCAAGCGAGTTTGGCTATAAGGTAGATAGACCTCGGCGAATAGAAACATTTGGTTTAGAAATTCTAGAGGATCTTAGAAAATATTAGCCCAGTATTATGTTGAGCACGTAGCAGCCGTAAATGGTCGGTAATTGGAGGCACATGTGAGTTTTTGCTGCCGCGATTACTGCCGCAAACATCTGACACCGGTTTTTGCCACTTCCCAATGATGCATTTATTACAGCTAGAGAGAACCTCTCTATAGATTATAGTCTCTATGGTATTTAATATAAAAATGTATCGAAAACAAACCGTTGGAACGTAGGACATTGGAACCTTCAAAAAACGAGTCTACGTCTTCTTGAAAGGCCGGCAACACTCTTGTAATACCCCTGGTGTTGCAATTGTCCATGGGCAGCGGCGATCGTTTACCATCAGGTGACCCGCCTGCTCGATTGCCGTCCTAAGTTATAAAAAAAAACTTGGCTTTGTTGACAGTCTTCTGGGCTAGTTACTGTGAGGTATTCTTTATGATATTGATGTCAGAGAAATGTGTGGAATGAAAGAGGATGTAGTGACCAAAATTGAAAAAGGAATGTTAAGATGGTTTGGGCATGTTGAGAGGATGGATGAAAAGAGATTGACGAAAGGTATTTATAAAGCAGAGGTGAATGGAAGAGTTGGTCAGGGTCGACCTCGTAGAACGCACTCCGACCAGATTGCGGACCTCCTTAAAAAGGGAGATATTACGAGCACCCATAACCGGAGAGCATGTATGAAGAGAGTGATGAGTGTAGAGGAAGCAAGAGAGATCTGTAAAGATCGTAGCAAGTGGAAATCGCTAGTCTCTGCCCCCACGGGAAAAAGGCGTGATAATATGTATGTATGTATGTATTCTTTATACTTCTAACTTTCCCTTTAGATTTATTAATTAGTCTTCCTTTCAGACAATCGATAGTCGCTTGCGCACTTCCAGAGATCCCAATCTAGAGTTTCCTTCTAAGTCCTCTCAGGCATTTTCGAAATCTTTCGCAGTTATGGCAGTTCGGCTATCGCTTTCGAAGGATATTAAGTCAGCACCTTCCTTGAACTCTTTTAAATCTAGACTTTTAAAGTTCTTTCTTGTGACTCAAATAACATTTAATATTTATATTTATTTTCTATAAAGATGGGTTTGCGCTTGACCACAATCATGGCCGAGGACAGAGATGGGGTCTACGATGTAGCGAGCTTACCCACATGTAACACTATTTAGGCTATTAACTTTTTTAAATTACTTACAAAGAAATAAACAGTTTTTAGTTTATCTATACATATAATAAAACAGTAAAAATATTTTGTCTGTACATTTAGTATTTTTGACTAAAATGGATAGAGGGCACTTAAAAAAAACAATAGAAAGAAAAAAAAATTTTGTAGAATTTCTTGTCTGTCTGTCTGTCTGTCTGTATGTATGTACGCGTTTCACGCAAAAACTACTGGACGGATTTAAATGAAACTTTTTTTGTTGTATAGCTATTAAGCCTGGGCAACATATAGGCTATAATTGATTTTGAAAACTGGAACACCTGATGAAGAACCATAGCAGAACAGCTAAACTATAAGAAATATGGATATGGTGCCTTAACAAAAGTCGTTCAACCTGATGAGCATTTTCTGCTGACGTATAAAAATTGAAGATCTGGAACATCTGATGAAGAACTGCAAGAGACCAGCTACACTATAACATGTATGGAAATGGCGCCTTAGCAAAACTTGATTAATCTGATGAGCATTTTCTGTAGACGTATAAAAATCGAAGATCTGAAACATCTGAAACAGTTTGGAACACAAAAAGACTTTTCATCTAAGCGAAACTCACGTGGGCGAAGCCGCGGGCAACAGGCTAGTTAATTAATAAAAGAACATGCTTAAAAATCCAACCAAATAGGGATTGGACTCGCACATCAGATACAGATACACGAGATTTCCAGGCAATTTTTCTGTGTGGGTGCTTTGTGGGTGCTATCATATGAGTTGTCCGCCTGTCTGTCAAGACCTTTTAGAGTTATCATTTCGTGATACTAGGATAACAGGAAGTACCCCAAAGGTTTTGGTTCCCTTCTTCATTCGCCATATATCTGAAAATATCCGACATTTACGATAAAATCTATTGATTGCATTAACGTATAAGTTGTATAAAATTAAATACAATGTACCTACGCATCAGACGATAAACTTAATAACGTTTCTGAAAAACGACGAAATACTTCAGACATAGTAATATCTTACGTTAAACTTCAGCTTAGCTTTAATCAAGTTGGTCAATATAATAATGAAACTAGTATTTTCTATGAATAAGCATAAGCTTGTGGTAATTAACCGTCAATATACCTAGTCATAACTTCAGATAACGGCCCTATGTGGGAATTGTTTCCTTACGTTTTATAATTAACATGCCTTCCTAATCGAATCTCGGCTACTTCTAAACATGGTCTATGGACTTTCGAACGGTCCTGAACTGGACTATGCAATTTACTTCTACCAAAGCGGACTGAATTAAGAACTTAGATACATTTATCATTTTCCTTTCGGAACAACAGAACTCGTAATTCATGTCATGCTTTTCTAGCCCACACAACATGTACATTTAACGTGTGAGACGTCGATTTTGCTTTGATATTATTTATGTACCTTGTGACAAACTCTCATATCAGGACATAGGTACATTACATACATAATATTTCTTTGTATGATAGAAATGACGTCTTATTAAAATTTATGCAAGAGTTACATTATTTAAGTACCTATATGTTGAGGTGCAGGTAGGTATTTGAAACAGAACAACTTTTTCTCAACATTTACAGAAATAAAAACAGGTAATTAGTGGAAGTGACATCGGGCGGTTGTTAATTGTTAAGAGGAAGTTAGTCGTTTTGTATCGATCAAAACAAGATTTGGCTATCAAATTACCGATTTCGTTTGTTTAGAGAGTTACTGCCGCTGTTTATTCTCGTAGAAATCGGAAGTCGTGTGCTGGTTTCACGTGACATGTAAAAGTGCTGTGAGAATAACCAACTGTTACACTTAGCATGGTGGTCTGCACTCTGATTGATTAGAAAGCTTAATCACCCGCTTAAAATTATCTTGTACCTACTCAATAGCTGTTGAAATATTTGTGTCCAAGGAAAATGTTATAAAATATACTAATATACATATATATTTTATCGAAAATATTAAAGATATTATCTGGTTCAAAGAAATGTAAATTATAATCGGGCCGAAACCTAAACTCCCGTATGACGTATGTCAATTTGACAATAATAGTGATGTACCTAAACACGAGTCGCTACGATTATTTGATTTTACGTAAAAATAAGAAATACAAATAAATAATTATTTTTATTAATCAGAAGTCTGAACTGAACCATCAAAGTAGCTGTCATTAGTCACTAACATGGATAATAAATTCATAGTGAATAATATTATCTACTCTGATTTTACGATTCGATACGATTGCGTGAATTCTTGTCCCTCTTTCTATTTTTTTGTATTGCCTTAATGTAATTTTTTTAAAATTACAAGGTGCAATAATTGTTATATTCAGCATTTAAAAATCAATAACAAACCTTATTAAATAAATCGAAAAATTAAACGATGTATCGCGATTTTTTATATTTTCACTATCGATTTATTGTAGCCGGATGCAATGGAACTCTCTAAACGGGCAAGCCGGAAGTTTAAGTACTACATTTCCGCGCATAGATTTAAAAATCAAAAATTTCGGAACTTCATGTGCTTGACCCTGATGACACCTGTCATACGGGAGTTTAGGTTTCGGCCCGATTATAAGTAATGATTTACGATTTGATGGCTGGGAACGTCATTCATATAAGTGTTATTTAAGTAGATGTTTACTTCACAAAATGTTATAAATGTTGAGAAATGCGCGAAAAGTAAACTACTTTATCTAAGACATAACTAGAAACCATTGTTAGCTTCTACATAATATAATAATAATATGCATGAAGCAGTATATAACCAGAATTATATACGATCAAAGCAAAGTTCGTTAATGAGTCAGCGTATTTTATTTTGAACGTCAAAAAGAAATATTTGAGTCGGTAACCTGAAACTGTTTTGTATATTTTACGTGGGGCTCGCGGGCGATAATTTCGATGCCATCCCGGCGCGGTCGGCTAACGTGGCAGATTTGATTTATAATGCGGCTCTGGACGGGTCCTCCTGAGAGACAGCGGACTTGGAAATAATTTTGATTTTAAATTACATGTATCATATTAAAATTAGGTTTCACATAATGGGGTACCTACTATAAAAGTATAAAATATAGCCGTGTTTTGAGATCGAACCTGTTAAAACTACATTTCGAGTGTGACTTTTGTTGCGTTTTGCTTAAGTTATCAAAAAAGCCAACTTAGGAAAAGGGGAGGGTTTGTTACCGGTTGTCATATTCCTTAACTTATCCCATCATCAGGTCGGCGCAATATGTCTTATCGTTTCACATGTCTCTGTTTCCCGTCATACTGACATCCACTCCTAACTCTTTCATATCGTCCCTCACACAGTCCAACCATCTCTTCTTTGGTCTCCCTCTTCCCTGTTTGTCACCGGTTGTACCGGTACCAAATTCTCACCATAAAGTACCGCAAAATACCGGTACTTTTTGGGAGTTTATTTGGAGAATTTGGTAGCGATAACAAGCTCTAGCTATGCCCCGGTAACTCTGCAGATACTCTACATTTAAATCGGCTTTTATTTTACATATGAACCCTTTGGCCAACGTAGTTTAGAGTTGCCATTAAAAAATTTAGAATTTTTCACCATATCCATAAGCTTTCTCATATAATAACGACGTCCACGAGTTGACATTGACGCAGCCGCATGGCCACGCCACTTAATTACGAAAGTCACGCTTCAACAGAGAAAATCTTTTGTGTCCTTTTCCAGAGCGTCAAGAAGTATAACAAAACGGGCAAGTTTTTTCGACGAAATGAGTTTTAGTGTCACGGTTGGGACGGTGACCAGAGCTAAAATGGCCACATTGACAAGTCGGAAAAAGATCCATTTTGCCCTTTCCTTAATACTTAAAAATAAACCATATCTGTGATGTTATAAGGTTCATCTTTAAATATTTAGGAAATGAGAAATGGATCGTATTATGATTTGTTAGTGACCTTTTTTAACCCCCAGTAATGGGAAGCTTTGTGATCGCTGGCACTCGCCGCTGTGTCGAATTGACTTGGAGATGTTCTACGCTTTTAATTTATACCTAATTCTTTGCACTGTAGAAGGGCTAGACTTTTTTAACTGGTAATTTTTTTGTAAAACGACTGTAGTTTAGACATTATACAGGAGGACTTTATATTAGCAAACCCAGCTCGAATAAATAGCATTCGGGAATCCACACTAAGCATATTTTTTATGGTCTTCAAAGCAGCCCTTAATAGCACTTGTACTCGTACCTAAAGATGAATGTCTAAGCAAGGAAAATCTAAGTAATGATATTTTATCTTTAGTAATTTTCAGGCCTTCAGTTATGCTATTGCAGTCTCGGAGAAATCATGTTGTGATACATTTATTAAATAACTAGCTTTTGCCCGCTAATACGCCGGCGTAATTTTCCCTCGGGAACAGTGCTCATTCCCGGGATGATTGTACCCTATATGTTTTCAGTATCCGAAATTTCATGAAGATTGGTTCAGTAGATAAAGCTTGAAGTGGTAACAAACAAACTCACTTTAGCATTTATAATATTAGTTAGAATAGGATAAGTAAGGCGGAATTGGAAAAACGTATCTACTACAGAGATACACCAAAGCTTTGATCCAAAATAGTTAATTTAACGCTCGTGATGCTGGAGAAGCGTGTCACTCGGGTCCGGAACGAATTCTGGTGGGAACGAATGACTTTGACGACAGACATACTTCTATTGTTTCGGTAGGCGAAAATAAAATATAAATTATGGTAATTATAGTGATTAACATAATTTATAGGTGGTTGATAACGATGGCGATTTTTTTCTACAAGTGAATTCAAAATCATTGGTGAAAGTACTCATCAATATGAGTATTTTCGTATGGGACCGACTGTGATATGTTAGCATTGTAAAATTGTATGGAACAGCTGATACGAAGTAAAGTATTTATCTAGGACGTTGCGCGTTAGTTAATTTATTTTTCCAACTCATTTTTCCATAAAAAATCGTATCGGTAATAAGTATTCAATTCTTATCTTTATAAATTTATATGTATACGTATACAATCCAGGAAACAGTTACAATAATTAGATAATATAATTACTAGGAGGTATTTCAAACTATTAGTTAGTATAAAAAGCATAATCATAGCTTAGCTCTTTAAATCTATTGCAAAAGCCGTTAACTATTTCAAGCTAACTCCAATCCATCATAGGAAAATACTCAGAAATTGGCCATTGTGTCGGCTGGCTGAGCCCATAACTCGGGCCCTCTGAAGGATACCTCTTTAACCCTCACTCGCTTCGTGATGTCGCGCCGACCCCGGGCGGGTTATTCCTAAAGTAGGTACTCCAAAAATGTTCCCAAATTACTTCATGAAAAAAATAATATTTAAAATTACGTTTCATTCTACTACATGATAGTATTAGCATATTCTCAAAGTACTCCACCCGATTTTAATATCAAAAGCATTAATTTGAATAAAATACATAGTGAACTATTGATGTACACATAATTATATTTCGGAATTATTTGGATGGAGTAGTTTGAGAATTGATATAAAAATCAGTGGAGTACTTTTAGCATAATTTAAAATACATATGGAGTAGAATGGGAACATAATAATAAGTATTTATGTATGAGATTTTTATCTTTTTTGAGCAAAAGAATGTAGTAGTTTGGGAACATTTCTTGGAGTACTTTGGGAATAACCCGTGTCGACCCCGGGTAAATCTATTTTGCCCATCATAATCGCTGCTTTCAATTTACGGGGGCTATTCTATCGAGTGATGTATGGCGCTATTCGATTCAGATTGTTATTGTATTAATACTCGTACACAACTCTCAGTTGCGTCCTAGCTTCTATGTGTAATGATGTAGTTATAGAACAAGTACCTATATGTGTTTATCAGAATAATCTTATACACAGAAATTACAATAAATAAAGTCAGAAGCATTCCAATATACACGGGAAGTATGGAAACGTTATCGATAAGGCGGCGGGGAGTCCGATCATATCGCTCGCCGAGCCGGGAATATGTACACGATTTACAGAACATAGAACGGGTTAAGATCGAATTTATATGTATTAAACTATTTATCGATTATACGTTTACATGTTAATTTTGTTTAACTAATTTATTTGATTAGTTTAACAGACTTACCTATTTATTTTTTATCAGTTGTGCATATTTGCATATCCGCTTTTGATATGAATAGCTAATGAAAAACCAATAAGTTTACTACCGCTTCTCTCTTCGTTATGAGAAGGCATCTCAATTTCAAGTAGGTACCTATACAAAATAATAAGTCCTTACGATTTTCTCAGTAGTCAGGTAATAAATAACGTGTGTACTTTGTCAATATTAGGACGTATATGAAAAATATGGCTACAATAAAAATAATTTACATGAACACAAAAAGCGCATCGCAACCGAGTTCTTGCGCTTGCGCATGGCGCGGCGGCTCAGAGAATATACTTATAATAAAATGCAGAAGGTAAACTTTCTTGTCCCTTATTTATGTGCTACTGTACTCCTGTATTTCTGAAATAATGTATAGTTTGTGGTGCGCATAGGTATGTGAAAAAATACGAAAAAATTAAATAAGAAAATAAAGAAATAAGATGCTTAAGCCCACTAATATTATAATTTGAGTTGAATGTGTAAGTGTGTAAGTGAGAAGGTATGGATCTTTAAATCAATCACGAAAGTCGGATGAATCTAAATACCTAACCTGAAAAAGTACAAAGGGTACTTTTCATCCCGTATCACCATACCAACGAGTTTGGCGTATGTCGTTTTGTTATTGGGTATAATCATAGAGCAACACGGACTCCTTCCGGGCCGCGCGCGGAAGTCTTTGTTGCTCGAAGGGTATAATACTGTAAAATCAAATAGCTGCTAATTTGATGCCCTATTACGATTTATGGCATAAATATTTTGGTCAAAATGACACTGTTTGGGGAGTGATTCCGTAATGTTGAAGTGAAATTTTTCAGATTTCATTAACAACTAATTTTCATTCTTTCGGAATAATTACCACAAGAGACGCCGTGAATGGAAGGCTGTAATGTTTATTATTACAGAATTAAATAAAATAAGTCATATTTATTGTCACATCATTAAATAAACATTCCTGGTTAATTGCCCATAGCGGGCCTGCTCCAAGGCCCGTAATGGCAATACTCTATTAATCTTAAACTTCATATTTGTAATGGCGTGACCTAGGTCGACGCGGGCCCAACACGCCCTAGTTTATTTCAAACGGTACATGATACTTCTACATCTATTTATTATTTTATTTAGGGTTATTTTTACCCTAAATGAACATATCCTAATCCATTGTCTGAATAAAAATTGTATTTAATGTCCACAATAATCTTAAAAAATATGTACACTAAGTTAAAAAAAATATGTGTATGTGTGATAAATATTCCATATGTAATAAATTGTAACCCTGATGATGCTTATAAATCAATTTCGATAATGTTAATTTCTAATTTAGTCCTAGAAATAAAAAAAAGGAAAGTTTTTTTTGTCTCTATATTGTCGAATGTATCAGATGAAAGGGCTTATTTTTTCTCATATTTAATATATTTTAAAAATATAGGTATTTTAAAAAGTTGACCTTTCCAAACAAGAATATCGATAGCTTAGTGTACTTATTTGTATTAAGGCGAGACCCAAGGCAACCTTCCTGAAATTTCGCATACACATAGTTAGAAGTTCTGAAAAGGACATAGGGTAACTTTCATCCCTGGAAAAAGCACTGTTCCTGTGGGAAATTCACGCAGGCAAAAGCAAGCATACCTATATTATATCGCTTCTTTACCTATTAGAGCTTGTTGTATTATCTAAAGTAAGTAGGCACGTAAGTATATCTGACATATCCGTGGCTAAAAGCCAAAAGTTCGCACGCCCGCTCGGTATCACGAAACCTATTACAGCCGACACACTTCTGTCCATCCCAGTAACAAACAATGCAATTATTTACGACTTTCAATTGTTTAAATTGCTCTTTATTATAACCACAACGGTATAATGGGGATAGTAAAATATGGATCATTAAGAAATGCTGTTATGGTATCATTATAATAATGTTGCTTTATGTAGATATGTTGTTAACAGTTCGGATGAATGCTGTTATTTTATATTGGAACGTTTTGTCTTTTTAAAATTTTGTGCGTTTGCGAGGTAGCTCTAGCTTTTTGACTTTGATTGTTTTTTGACATTTAACAAAAGTCCCAGCAACTGCAACCATGCAATCGGCTTTGCTTGCATAATGGTAAGCGGGTGCATGTCTTCAAATAAAATATTTAGAAAGCTTTGGAGATAATGCGGTAGGTAACTTTTTCAAAGTTGAAGAGGAATATTTTAGAAACTTATAACATATGTTCGAGTATTTCATATCTATTGTACTATTATGTATTGCATCTTTTAACGACTTTGTTGTGCGCTTTTTATCAGCTACCTCGACAGGCGTTTGCGCATACATTTGTTGAACGACGTTTAACGACGACATAAATCTTTTATATATTCTTTTATTTATGCATTATTTTAGATATTATACTATCTAAAGGCCTATCTGAACATTGTAATGCTGATGAACACTATAATCTTTTCCTCGATTTTTTCTCATTAAAAAAATTTTCTGTTCAAACCAGATGTAAATACTACATATATGGGCGATTTATATCAAAAAGTATCTTACACTAACTACAAGTTCAGTGTTTTTATAATTACCATGATTTTTTAAAGTTAATTTAGTCATATAAATTACAGAATTGGAAATAGGTACATACAAGATAATCTTATGTATAAATTTTATAGTGAAATTCTTTTCACTATTATAATTTATACAACAATTTATCTTTGTGCCTATGGAAAGAAGGTGAATGTCGTTTTCTGTATTTTTGCCTTTGGTTTAAGCTACTGACCGCGCGCCCAAAATATGTAGAGCATGTAAGAAAAACTTATACATGTACTGAAACTCTTATTTTATTATATCGTCACTTTTTATCTTTTGTTTGGTTATCTCAAGTACTAAATTTTATCTCTCCAAAAGTTATATTCTATCATTCTTGCTGAATGTAGCAGGGCGAGAAAGGAACGACGATTCGGCGTAGATTTATAGATATATAAACATAAACTTCTGTTGGTCGATATAGCCTCAGGGCTTTAGGTTGCGAGGACAATGGCCTAGCACTTTGAGGTCAGTCACGGTGATTTGTGCTCGAGGGCAGTTTTTCAAATAGTGGGATAGAGCGCCGATGACATGCATACCTATTGGTCAAGAAGTGCACGTATAACTCGTCTTAGATTCCAATACAGCGCTTTCTTAAGTGACATTTCTGGATCATTTTTAATTTGTAGACACAGTATCTCTATCTCGATCGCAGATAACCGCTTTCCAATCGGGTCAGCTAACGTGAAACTTCTTTTCAAACTAGTCGGTCCTATAGTCGTTTTTCGTTGATTATGCCAAAAATGTCGATCTATAGTATGTTTAGAATTTGTGATAAGTATATAACTCAGTAATATATAAGATTGAAAGAAAAAATTATATATAAGAGGAAATTGTGACACATCTGGAATTTTTATACCACTAAAATTATGAATGTGAAAGTTCGCATCATCCACGAGGATGTGGGTATGCGATGTTTGTTACTCGATCATGTAAAATCTACAGGACGGATTTCGGTGAAATTTGTTACACGGGAAGAATATAATCGGGAATTACACATAGTGTACTTTTTTGGCGGAGCCCCGAGGTGCTAGCTGCACCCCGGGGCTCCGCTCCCGTGAAAATTCTAACTTTCTAACTAATATTATAAATGAAAAAGTGAGTTTGTTTGTTTGTTCATTTATTTGTTTGTTTGTATCACGCTTTATTTACTTAACCAATCTTCCTGAAATTTCGCATACACATAGTAAGAAGTATAAAGAAGGACGTAGGGTACCTTTCATCCCGGGAAAAAGCTAGTTCTCCACAAATTTTTATAGCATGGGTAGATATTCCACTCTATGATACGCTTCAAGCAATGTTCCTATTCCTGAGCGAAGGGTAATTAAACGGTCGGAATCTTGATTTGTGACCACATTGCGGCTCTAGACCTCTTTATTTACTGCTACATTTTATAACCATTATTGAGACATTTATTTCAAACATGTCACCTAAATTGCCTGATATAATTTTATTGTCTCTTTTGGATTTGAATAAAAATTACAACATAATTTGTAGAGTAGACTCTTTTCGTATTTAACAGAAGACTTCTTTAAGCAGTTTTTGAATTTCTACTCAGCTAAGAAGTAGTAGCAAACAATAAATCATTTACTTAGTTCTACATAGATCGGACATCACTATGCAGTAAAACCACTGACTCGTTTAAAATGGTTTGATTTACATAATAAGTTCAATTATTCAAAAGAGCGTATTATTTGTGTTCTCGGCACGTACACGTCATTTAGCGTGTCTAAGAAATGGGACAAGAGAGATAAATCTAGCCAGAAAATAGGCAATACGAGGTTGAATGCCTAACGGGTGCGTCACATCAACGGTGGACTATCTGACGGCGTCTGTGACAACCCGTGCGTCAAACTGTCGCTCGCTGGACGGATTCTACTTCGCTGATCTAAAACAAGCCTAACTGTTCATATGTGACCATCATACAAGTTCACTGTTTTGGAATTCAGTCAGTAGTTATGAGACATTCAGAAGAATTGACTAGGATTTTGCAGTTTCTTCAATATTTTTCTTAATCATTTTTTTTAGAAAACATGTGGGTATCTACCTACATAGGTACATTATTTTCAATCATGTATTTGTATACTAATTACAGTTACTTTAGTTTGCAAAAGGATGAACTAAATTTTTATGTCTTGCTTGTTGAGATAATCAAAGATAATTATGAAAATCCTATTGAAGATCATCAGATGTGTTATGGTTGAGGTAGAGCGTTAGTGAATTTATAATAGGAATTCTTCCTCTGAATAGGAGTTTAGTAAATTAAACGTGAATTCTATTTTGGAATAAAGTAGAGGACGCCTCGTAAATCTTAAGGACAGCAGTGGGACGGACAGCGCAAAGACGACACCTGGAGTGGGCGAAACTAGCCACCATCAACCGTTAGACGAAGTTCGTAGCGTACTAACTCGCAGGATTACAACTCTAGTCTCACCTTATTCTCTGTGGAAATTCATTGTTTATAAAATAGTGGTTCATAGCGCTATCTATGAAAAAAATGGAAGATAAATAATCCTCTTTTACCTATAGATCTTATCTAATAGGAAATGACAAAGTATGTCAGTACGATATTGTTATTTTATTGGTGTTGTGTATATTTTTGGATGTCAGTTGATATTGGTAAAATAACAACACTACATTTGGTATCATACTATTTTTTTACATAATCTGCAATTAGAATTATGTACTTACAATGGTAAAAATTTAATGTTAGAGATTTTGTAATATAGACAAATGTTCTTAATTTATTCTAAGTAACTTCGTTATTACCGATTTTAAGGTATTTATAATTAAGACCGTGTCATTAGATGGCTAGTAATAAATTTAATGTGCGATGGCTCTGTGCCTTTTATTATAGAAATTGCCTTAAAGAAAATGATACGAGGCGGCGTCCCACAAACGGAGTATCATTTGTCTGGTATGGAATAGCACGCGTGTAACCTTACTCGAGGCTTGAACGGTACAAATAGTTCGCACCACGGGCATTTGAGACTGAGTCGGGTACCGAGCGCCAATGACAGCCTAGCGGAACGCGGATCAGCGGGGTCAGGAAATCAATATCTGAAGATAATAAAAGAACAAATAACTACATTACACACTCATAAAACTAATAAGTTATAGCTTTTTACTAGTATATAAATAAGTTAAATCTCAAAAGCTTCAATACGACACCTCACCTCGATTGGCGTGATGAGATAATGGATGTAGTATGCTTAGAATATGCATACCTGCTGCCTTATTGCAGGATTGGGGCCTGAATACCAACGAGATAGAAATCAGCCCATGTTCAAAGAACACGAATATTTCAGATAGGCATAAAGCTCTGATTTGATCTTAAATAACTACTAAATCGGGATGTTAATTTTACTAAATAAATCTAAAATGGTATTAGCTAGCAGCACATATAAAGAGTGCGAGTACTTAGGAAGAACAGTACAAAAAGAACGCACCTGTTATATTTTTACATAAGAATGTTATAGAAGTAAAAGTAAAGGCAGTATTGACATTAACTCACAAACAAGAACAAGCAAAAGCAGATGAGAAGATATGCGATAATTTATTATTCATAAATGCAATGCTTAAGCTCTAGAGAATTTCAAGCATAAAAAAATAATGAATTCGATAAAATCTAAAAGTGTGATCTACGTTAACTGAACGACTGAACGTTAGATGTTTCGTTACCCGCAGAAACAAATCCATCCCACACAGAATCTATCCAATAAATATCCGAAAGTCTTGTTCGGCGGGCATGGCTCGTCCATTGTGTCCGGCGCAGATATATCTTGCGTAAGGCTGCGACCTGCTCTCCCCTGCTGCCCACGCTTCCAAACACGTCACTATCCTGTTCGTCACATAACCTATTTCTTTATAAAAGCGATATACTTGACATGTTTTATGTAGATGATAAATTAAGAACTAGGAAGTCACGAGTTATACCTTCTTCTGAATGGCCTTAAACGATAAGTGTATACTAGATACTAATTTCATCTTCTGTTATAAAAACGCTAGAATTGACACGAGAAACCAGTGTAAATTATTATCCATCGCTGGGCCATTGAGCTTTGTATCTTTAAATCTCAAAGAACTCAACTGAGCTTAACTTGGACTTGTGTAGACCGGGCATAATGCAGGAATTGACAAATCGCTCAATTGTTTCAGTCTGGATGCCGGTGACTTGTTGGGTGGCGTTGCGCAACAACTGACCACTCGGGCCGGTTGACGAATGCCGGAAGACGTTCAACTTTATTGTGCTTTATTGAGATTGAATAGTGGTAAACAAGTATTTGAATTTAGAAATATCATTTTATAAAAGTTTCATATCCAATATCTTTCGTGTCTTCAACAGTTTCAAGAACTGTTAGGCATTCTGGATTCTTTAATCCTGGTAGGAAAAGATATCTTGAAGTTGTTGTATTTATTTAAATTGAAAGAATGTTTCTTTTCAAGCTCAACGTGTTTTAATTTCCATAACACGTGTTATTTATTGACGACTTCATTCGACCAAAATAAATGGAATTAAATTGTTTAAACCATTTTATACTGACTGCCTATAAATTGGCACCGAAGATTCTCAGCAGGGTGTTATGTGCAATTTTCGAGGCTTCCGACAAATTAGCATAAAATTTAAAATACAGAGGTATATTTTATTATTAAAATAAACAAAAAGAATTAAATTTAATAACGTTGGAACGACCACTGATCGACGAGCCTCAAGATGCAATCTTAATACCCATAATATTATAAATATTTATAAGAAATATATGAAATGTGACTAAAATAGATTTTTGGTATCCTATCCTAACTAATTTTATAAATCCGAAAGTGAGTTTGTTTGTTTATTTGTTTGTTTGTTATCTCTTCACGCTTTATCTACTGAACCAATCTTCCTGAAATATTGCATACACATAGTTGGAAGTACGGAGAAGGACATAGGGTACCTTTCATCCCGGGAAAAAGCACTGTTTCTATGGGAAATTCACGCGGGCGAAGCCGCGGGCAAAAGCTAGTATACTACTACCACTAGGTCAGAATCAGATTTTTTTTGGAATTTGGTTCATAATATTAGTAGAATTAATTCGTTTATTGGCCTTGTTAATAGATGAGTAGTTATGCTTGTGAATAAAAATAACTTAACACAAAGTACAAAGCTTAGTGTAGCTTAGTACAAAGGTCCATGTAAAAATTTATTAATTAGGAAATTTAAGAATTATTCAGTCAAAAAAAAAAAATCCTATTAAATTCGATGCCACCTATTACCATTATATAAAGGTGCACAGCACTTGCAGATGATACAGGTAACTTGACACGCAGTTGGCTATATATTCTGAGTGTATGAGAGTATGAACTGGTTGAATATAATCTAATAATGTCAACTAACTAAGTCCATTTTAACACATAAATTTATTAACAAACGGCTTGCTACTCTGAATCAGAAGGGGTCCGATTCTCACATAGTAGAAAAAAGTTCACGAACGAATCACGAATAGCATAAGAACTCTTTTTAAATTGGTGATTGGAAACGTCCAAATCTAATGGTACCAATCGGCCAAATCATTAATAGTGTGAAATTGGTCGATTGGAACCACTAGAATGGGACGTGGTTCATCATCTGCCTTACCTTATCCCATCATCTGGGGTCGGCGCAAAATGTCCTTTCTCTCCAAAATTTTCTATCCTTAGCCATAGTTTTATCAACTCACAATACCTTCATATCCTCCCCAGCACAATCCATCCATCTCTTTTTAGGCCTGCCTCTCCCCCTATAACCACTCTGTGATATAATGACATAGCTCTCCTTAGTACATTTCTTATTCTATCTCTTCTTGTCACCCCGCACATCCAACGTAACATTCGCATATTCAAAAAGATCCCTTATACCATTCCCGGTGTGAGTGCCAATCCTTCGTGGTACCAATCGCCCCTATACTCGAAAAAATGCAAGATTCATTTTTTTACGTATATATGATGAACTATTTTCTACTACGCGAGTATCGGGCCCCAAGCGAAACAAGTATCGAGTGATATGCCATCTCTACCTCCTTATATTTGCGTTACGCTTACTTGTTTGTCTCGCAAACGTTAACAAAATGCTAATGAAGTGTGTTTATCTTTGCAGACACTTTTTATTTCTCGGATAAGCGGTAATGTGTTTTGAAGATATGTTCGCCATCAAGTTTCAAGTTGTTTCTGTATTTCTTGGATTCTTTAATCTCTTCAATGCTCGTAAATGGACACCACGTCTTGCATGCCTCACTAACAGATAGAGATGTTGCTGGATAATGGATCGTTGTTTTTTTTGTACATAAAACATTGCGTATTCACATGGCACGGAGTTTAAGAGGCTAATAATTTGTAAACCGTTTAATTTTCTTTAGTTATTAGTACGCTTAGGTAAGTAGGTATATTAAATTGAGACTTTGTAGTTAAATTAAACTATAAACTTAATTAACTGATTACATAGTTAAGTACATGTAATAAAAGAAGTTAATGTAATTCACTTTAAAAGACTTTGAAAAGACTTTGAAATCACTACCTCAATATTCACTTTCTTTGAAAAGATTGAAAATCTCTTACTGCAACTTTGTTGATAAATTGGACAGTAAAGATATTTATGATCACCACCAGCATGATACACACTTGCTTACAGATTTCTATTAGTGTATGAATCGTGTGAAAACCAAAGAAATCTTCGAATCTAGGCCCGAATGGACTGTAGGAGGCTGTGCACCGCGAAATATTTCCCAAGATACATCGGCACGAGTGCGATGTGGCGATATCGGCAGTACGCGAGTCCGAATCCTCTATCGATTCTATGATCGGCTCCAACGAGAGGTCACGCGCGTTAAACGTAAATCAACATATCTCTCGACGGGAGATCTAGCCGCATGCGCCTCACCAACAAAAACTTAGTTTTATAGCCGTAACACAACACCCAGAGAAAAAAATAAATAAATTGGACAACATTGAGCAAATGCCGTCGTCCTGGGTGTCGATTCTACCAACCTTAAGTCATAGTCGTGTCCCAATAGTTAGTCAATAGTAGCGTTTTTCAACAATTCATGTTACTATTTCTTGTAGTAACTCCACTATTGAAAAACCGTTGAGAATCGACACCAAGCTGTAGCTGCAACCCTTGAACGAACGAAAATGTCAAATGAAGCTAATGGAAGTAAAAATTAACATAGGTATTACTTACTTGTTTATTTTTTGTGTACATAAACATTTCCATTTACACTTAAGAGGTTTCGCTCGAAACCGATTCAATTAAATTTTGTGACTTTATTTCTCAGGAGGTGACAATAATGGCATGCGTCGTTTTTAATTAAAAGTTCATACTTTGTGCTTGAAAACATCCTGTACTATAAAACAAGCAATATTTGTTTACAAAATGTTATCGGAAATGTATCATACAGTATATATAGTTCTATACAATTGTATAATTTGGAAGTAGATATTTATGCAAAAGCTGACTAAGTAAAGAATGTATATAGTATTTGCTGTAAGCATCATAATGTCTTGCTTTTCAAATTATGTACTTTAATGGAACTAATTTGCCAATTTAATGACAGTGCAATAATATTTATATGCAGTCTGTGGCTCAGCATATGGACTCCTAAGATATATAACTGTAAGTTATATTATAAATAAAACCAAGTCCCATCATAACAAACGAGCTAGTACTTCCTAAGAGAGTAAAAGATAATTCGTGTAGAGGGATCTTGTTAGTTTTTACTCAGATGGATAGAAATGTCATTTTCTATAATTAATCCAACCGTTATGAACATATATGTACCTATATATCTACAAATTGCAGCATATGTGTTCGCAATTACAAAACGGCATTATAATTGATATAAAAGGAACATCATTATCTTATCTCTTTTAGTTTTCTGCGCGATTTTTTTGAGCAGAAAGAAAATCTACGAATGTTTTTGGTTTATTATTTCCCTAGAAGAAACAAATGATGAATGAATATAATTAAGTATAATAATGCAAGTCTTCATCCATACTAATATTATAAATGCGAAACGCTTTCATAGCTAAACCACTGGACCGATTTTGATAAAAATTTGTATAAATACAGTTGAAGACCCGTAGTCAAACATAGGCTTTATAATCCTTTTTTTTCCCAAAAACCAATCTGCATGGGGCTGAAATGTAGAGTGAAAGTTTGTATGAAAAACACATATATTCTGCGTGAGAAAAATCTTGCCGAACAGGCAATTAGGTCTATTAATTAAAACAATTAAAAAAGCTGCATAGGGTGATGATCCTTCTAAAAATATTATATGTTTTCGTTTCCATGTAAACCTAGTTAAGATCATACCAGTTAATGCTTAACACGTACTACCAGAACAAGAGTCTCGCCTTATTAGTACCTACTTACGTTTTACTACTGACAACAAAAAATGTGTTAGAAAACTCATGTAGATTTCCATATTGGGGCCACATTCCTGTGCTCGATAATTTCTTGTTAAGATTGTCAAGTACCTAACAGATATTTAGATATTAGATAGCTTTTATACATACTTTTTTCAGGTTGCAATGCTTTGTAGGATATAGCAACCTAATTTCATGAAGTAAATCTTTTTATCTTTATGTACCTTTCTTCCAGATAAAGTCAATCAAAATTGATTGTAATTTTGATAAGAAACAAAGAAACTTGAAAGTTACATACTTAATGAAGTACTTTAACTTCCGTAAGAGTCTAGGGTTATAAGAATAAATATGAAATGACCGATTATTAAAAAAAAAATGTATTGTTATTGCTACAATGCAAAGCTATATTGCCTGATTTTTTTTTTTATAACATAGGGCGGCAAACAAGCAAGCGGGTCATATATATCCATATGATTCTAGAAATATTAAACGAAAACATATAATATTTTTTGCCCGAGTTGTAGAGCTAAAATATTGGTTTTAGGAGGATCATCACCCTATGAAACTTGAGTAAGAGTTTAGGGTTATAAGAAAAAAAATAAATGCCATATTATTTAAAAAAATTGTATTGTTATTGCTACAATGCAAAGGTATATTGCCTAGAATCATGAATTCACGGGAGGAAATCCGTTTTGTTCATGATTGACCTTCTGCTATTACTTTTATGTCTTATTAATTATGATGGGCAAATAAATTTGTTTGCAACGCCATTTCTAATTAGTTCATAATTAAACTAGTAGGAAAGGTTGCTGGCCTAATTTCTTTCAGTAATCTTAATGGTTAAGGAAATCCAGTTTAATGTTATCGTTGATAAGGTCCATATTTGATCATAACTTGTGCGGCTTTCTCTTGGAATGTCGGACAAGCCTTGGGAATCTTACAAGACAAGATCAAGAATTGATTCGTATCTGTGATACTATGGAGATACTTTTTTTCTGCTCGGACAATTAATTAGCATAAATAGGTGAATCTAGCGCAGTTTATATTTGAATGTGTAGAACTTTATAGTCAAAATCATACCTATTTTAAATTACTTAACTTACCGCCATTTATATAAATACAATTATTTTATATAAAAATATAAATCAGAGTGTTAATAAATAACACATACATATTATCACGCCTTTTTTCCGTGGAGGTAGGCAGAGACTAGGGATTTCCACTTGCTACGATCCTTACAGATCTCTCTTGCTTCCTCTACACTTATCACTCTCTTCATACATGCTCTCCGGTTATGGGTACTCCTAATATCTCCCTTCTTAAGGAGGTCCGCAATACTTGTAATAACTGCAGAAATAGTCATAAAACTGTGTGAGTTCAAGGTTTCTTCCAGTGATGTTCTTTTTGAGACCCTGAAGTCCCACTAAAAACATTTTCATGTGAAGTGTTGCCAAGAGTAGACCATAAGGCTCGCACTGACAAATAATTGTCAGATCTCAGTAGAGCCAGCTCTACCACCCTAACTCTACGAGCCCTAACTTCACAAACTCTACACCTTAGCCAAAGTGGCTCGGCCATTTCGCTACCGTCACATGAGTTACGCCCCTATGAAAAATCTATTCACTGTTCATTTATTTTCTGTTATACATTAGTTCTTGTAGTAACAACGATTGGAATCCATATTTACTGTAATGCTTCAAAACTGTTTAGAAAATGTGCCAAAGAAGAAAATTTACCTTTATCTATTTGTTCCATGGTTATTATGCGAGTACTTGCGTCCTTTGTCGGTGATCAGCTGTCAACAAGTTGTCAACCGCTCATGTTTTGGCCTGCTGGGAGCATATCTGAATAACAAATTGTTGGCTTGGTCGCCCACGTGAAGTAATGCGATAATATTTAGACATACGAGTAAGATAAACTTGCATTTAATTGTAATCAACTAATAATTTTGAACACGAATAACTCATTACGTGTTTTGTAAACTATACGAATCGCAAGTAACTAAAATCGATTTTATACTTATAATAATCATGACGATCTCCGTGGCCTAACGCCAGACTGCCACACCGGAGGTCCCGGGTTCGATCCCCGGTCATGTCAAGATGGAAAATGATCTTTTTCAGATTGGCCTGGGTCTTGGATGTTTATCTATATATGTATTTGTCATAAAATATGGTATCGTTGAGTTAGTATCCCATAACACAAGTCCCGAACTTACTTTGGGGCTAACTCAATCTGTGTGATTTGTCCGTATATATTTATTTATTTATTTTTAGATTTTTCTGTTGGTATTAATATTATTGTTTTATTATTTATCTACCCTTAAATTTAGCCTAAAGAAAATATCACCAAGGTAAATATAGTTCAAAATCATCAGATATGAAATAATGATAATACCTGCTTTGCGTGTTAGTTATAAAAACAAAGGCAAGCAAATTGCGTGTAAAACATTGGAAAATAGCTGCGTCAAAAAAACTAACACTAAGATAAGTCTTGAAGGGAGTGACGTGGAAGAAATCTGGTCGAGAATCTGAGAGCTAAAAGCTTTCGAAGATAAGTACATAGTGCGGGTGCGCTGATGTGATAGCGCTAATGAACCCATGTCTGTGTCGTCGCAGACGCAGAAGTGGCGCGCTTTGAGAGACGGCGCCATTTTAGAGGAAACCAACCTCCACCATGACATTCGATAAATAAACACAATATTATAGGTGGTGGTGTGGTGGTGTGATTGATGTTACTGAACAGAAGAATTTTATAAAATTATCCCGTAATGGTGCTACTGGCAGTTATAAAATGTTATATTACATTTGCTGTCTCTTTTTTCATTAACTTGTAACATAAGTGTAACAGAGACAATGATGTTATACAACATTTTATAACTGCCGGTGTGGGAGCACCATTGCTGACTGAGTGACTGACAGACATCGCACAGCCAAAACTACTGGCTGCTGGAAGCTCAAATTTAGCATTTAGGTTCCTTAGAGAGTATAGGGGAGCACTAAGAGACGATTTCCCGAAATTCCCACAGGAGTAAAGTCCTCAGCCTATGCTAGTTTGGTATAAAATAAATTAGAAAAAGTCATTCTTTAACTTTTGCGTTTCAAATATATCAGAACTATGATATTAACGAAGCACGAACCTTATCATCTGATCTGATCTGGCTGCTACCACGGGAGTCTGTAACGTACCCGAAACGTCAATCGCTTTAAATAATCAAATAAAGATTCGTGCTAAATCCAAACTTAAACCTCATTTAATTAAACTAATTTAATTGATTGTAGTTCTGAGCTAGCTACGCCCACAATCCTGACTATCCTAACTAATATTATAAATGCGAAAGTGAGTTTGTTTGTTTGTTGGTTTGTTTGTTACCTCTTCATACTTTATCTACTGAACCAATCTTCATGAAATTTCGCATACACATAGCTGGAAGTACGGAGAAGGACATACCTTACATCCCGGGAAAAAGCACAGTTCCCGTGGGAAATTCACGCGGGCGTAGCCGCGGGCAAAAGCTAATTTGATTATAATGTTTCATTTAATTATGTATTCGTCTGTGTCGTTTACATAGATATAAAAAAATCAATCTTCTAACTTTATGGTCGATAGAACTTTGAAACGTTTAGATATATTATGAAGCTACCATTCACAGACACTCTAGACAAACTATCCTGTCTTTGCAAGTGGTCTTTACACATTAAAAAACATTAAGCGTGTCCCATGAATCAAGTTGCGCGACTTCATAGATTAATTTATACTGATTAAACGATAGTATCTAGAATTCTAGACCACAAGTATGACGCACGTCACAGCTGGGGCTTGCTATTAGTGCTCTCCCTAAATTATCCTACTTCTGAAGCCCAGATACGTGACAGGATTGAAAATATAGTTCCTGTTCGTGTGATAAAAAAGTGACCATTAAAATGGTGTTATTTTAGAAATTTTAGTTTTTCGCTAGTCTCTGCCTACCCCAACGGGAAAAAGGCGTGATAATATGTATGTATGTATGTAACAAATTAAGTTAACGTCAGGTGGCTTGGGCGAAATTGCATTTAATTTATATTCTAGATAAAAAACTTTAGCCTCTAAGCTAAAAAAATGTTTTCGATTACCATACTAGCTGGTTCCCGCGACTTCATTCGCGTGACTAAGAATTAAGAAAGTAACTGTAAAGATTATTCCATTTCTGTTATAAAGACAGTAAATTACAGAATATTTTTTATTTTATTGTATAAATGAGTTGATTCTGAAGTTCAAGTAACTTGAGCCTTAAAGGGTCTCTGGAAGAAAGCTGTGAAAACGATTTGTTCATGTCTCAAGTAGTCACGGAAAATGGGAATCACGATTCTAGTTCTTGTCAGGTAATATATAAACAAACCTTTGTGGAATTAAATTCCTCGACAAACAAACATTGCAAGATAAAGTCAAAATAAATAGATATTATTTCAAACAATAATAAGTATAGAATGTAACGAGTTTTCTAAAATAGTGTTGTGTCTTGTTTGATTGAAGTGTAGCTAGTATCTTTTCTTCTTTTAACTCTCTCTCTCTCTCTCAGCCAAAATACGTCCACTGCTGGACAAAGGCCTCCCCTAAGTATTTCCACAATTTATTATTAATTTCTTCCTCAATTTATTTCTTTTAACTGCGATGACTAAATTGTTTCATACCTCGAGGAAGATAAATTTTAAGATACGCAAGCTAACTTTGAGGTCCTTAATAAATTCTATAAAAATAAGCAAATTTTCTCAATACACATTTTAAAATAGTAGCATTAAAATAAGAAAAGTTGATTCATTAATAGAATAAAACGTTTTTTTGTTTCATGAAATCAAAGAGCACTACTTGACGCGCTCGGAAGTCCGTGTTTGTCGAAGCATGAGATAGATTTTCTCACAGACTTATAGAATCCTTTACTGAACATCTACAAAACTGGCAACTGACAAGCAAAAAGGCCGTTAGCGCGAAATTTCGTCGAACGGGAACAACCCAAGGCCCGCGGCCGACGTCGTCGTGCCCAGTTCGCCGACAAAGATCTTGCTCCCATTGTGTGCCATGCGCACGATAACGTTCCGTTTTACAGCTAAAATAACTTTTAATGAAATTAAAATTTAAAAATAAATTTTTCAATCACCCAGAATTGGGTAAAAAAACAAAATGAGGTCTTACGGTGACTCTGTAGTTGAGAACCTGTTGGTCACTGGAGTTTATAATTTATTTATGAAGTTTATTCTTGTAAATTACATAAGTGTATCTATTTTTGTACTCATTGTTAGTAAAGGGTAGTAAAACCGGTCTTAGTTGTACCTACATAACAAACGTTCGTAAGGATGATGCTTCAGTTTTCCGATTTTCCGATACCCAATTCTTAGGTAAATGAACCTATCTTACTCGAATAGGTACCTACCTAAACGTTTTATCTAGTTTTGGTAGGTACCAAAAAAAATTAAAGAAACCAAAAGCTGATCACAAATGACTCATCATAATACCGGACAACTTTTTTTTGATGCTTCTTTGAAATATCTCACAATAATAGAATCATCCGTAAAAGAATCACCTCCACAACCAAAGTATTTCCCAAGATATAGCAAAAAACAATTCACATTTTTAAGCGATGTTTGGACGATACCAAAACACCCCTAACTAAACGTACATTCATATGACGTCACGCGTAGAAAATGGACTTTCCCTAAAAGTTTGAACTCTAATAAATTGTAAAGTGCTGAAAAGTCGCAAAATGTGTTTAATTATATGTATTCTATCATAAAATTACATATTTTTAACAATTTTCATACCTTGTCCGGTCCCCTATTAACGGAGAAATCGGTTGGGTTAAATAGACATACTGTCGAAGTGGGACTTATGGGCCATTTGTTATACTTGCCACGTCTATGCGAAACCTTCCTTATGTTATTTTCTCCAATTCCATCGTATACAATAAACATACACAAATCTGTCAAACATGTAATATACATATCTATGAAAACAAGAAAATGTATAATTAGAGGCGTTGGATCATTAAGTTGGCGCATTAAGTTATTATGCAACTAATAACCGGTTGATTAAAAAAATAGTACATTAACTAGTACCAGTACACATTATCACAATAACGTATTATTCGTAATACATAAAGCCTGACAGAATATCAGAAAGATAAACTACTTAGATACAAATAGAGCCAAGCTGAACACTAGTAAGAACAACAATGGTACGTCCGAAGATGGAAAAAGTCGTGACCAAATCGCGGCCGGGTCATGCCGGTTGCTCCGGGCGTAAATAATACCGATGTCCGATCTTAATTATCGCTCGATCGTTAGTATGACCGACGCCGACGGGCAAACCCAAATCGGCGACTTGGTTGCGACATCGCTTCTCTGTCGGTAATAGTCTAATAGTGTTGAAAGAGACCAGTCTTTTAGAACATACTAATAGAGTGCGATTCATCTTATAGTTTCTTTGGCGTAATGTTGGCAGTAATATTTAATTATGCTATAATCCATACTAATACTAATATTATAAATGCGAATGTTTGGATGTGAGTTTGTGAGTTTGTGAATTTGTGAGTTTGTGAGGATGTTTGTTACTCAATCACGCAAAATCTACTGGACGGATTTCGATGAAATTTGGTACAGAGGTAGATAATGACCTGGAATAGCACATAGGCTACTTTTTATCCCGGGAAAAAGCACTGTTCCCGTGGGAAATTCACGCGGGCGAAGCCGCGGGCAAAAGCTAGTAAGTTTCTAAATTAACGATTATTAGGTTTTTTTCATAGCCATTGATCTTGATTGTTGTCAACGGCAACTTAATGAACATCTTAAGCCAAGGCTCGTACAAAGCCGCAGGAACAGCTAGTTTATAATACATTTTATTAGTTTTACTGCCAACATGAAGCCAGAGGAACTATAATATGAAACGGGCTCTAGACTTCAGATTTTTACGCCCCAAAACAATCAAAATGATTATTAATTGAGAGAATGTACCAACTTCATTTTTAAAATAAATTTACGTTCATATTTAGGTTTGTTACTTACTTTACATCACAAATAAAACTTGGATTGCTTTAACTTAGAGCTATATGTTCAATCGTCAAATTTATTGATCTCGTATGTTATAATGTTATAGTAGGAACGTACGTGCTGGCTGGTACTTGTGGAAAATAATAAAAAACTGCTTTAAAAATTTATATGAGCGACAAAATTCTTTGTCACATCAATAAACATTTTAAGAGCAGAGATCGCCTCTTTACAGAGATTATTTAATATAAATATATTTTTTAACTTATCAATCACAGCTAATATTGAGTTAAGAAATGATATTTGAAACAAATCTACTCGTACTCAATTTCCAATCGTACAATTGACACATACAATATTAGTACAATCTGGTGTAAAAAATAAGACACGTTCAACGATTAAAAAGACTCAAGTCTCTTCTCTTGTCATCACTAAACTAGTGGTTATCATACTATTACATCGCACACTGATCGAACCACCTGCGAGTTTTGGCAGCAGACATTATTATTCCTTTGTTACTATTGCTATTATTTTCGTAGCGATGAGTAGGGTTTTTGGTGATTAAAGATTGTATTGATCGGCTTTTTTGTTCGCTTATCTTTTAGTTTGCTATGTGCATGAGTACGCCACACTCTTAAATATTTGTTATAATGACTCAGTAATATATTTTAGCTTAAAATAGGTATATGCATCAGCCTCATACTACCAAGATGAGCTATTTCTGTTTTCATATAATGTGCAGTCAAGAGTCAAAAGTGCAGTCAAAATTTACAAGGCATTATGATCATTAAGGCTAGGCAATAAGGTCTTCGAGGTATGACTGCATTTATGATGCTTGACTGTACATTCAGGGCAGGTTAACCTGACCCCCCGAGATAGTATTCTGTGAGGTAGGTAGGGGAGTCAGTTATATCTGCCCTCGACTGTACATGAATGGCAGATTTTTAGAAAATATTAGAATACATTTTACAAAACTGCAACGGGACAATAATTACTGAATACGTATTATGTTTAAGTAGGAGACAATTTCAGACTTAGATTGCGGTTATATGATTTTTCCAAAAACGTGCAAGTCTCGTAGTTATTACGAAATTATACTATCGATCAGGCAATAATATGAGGATAGTGCCCTGCGGAGGCGAATTTAGGAGAAATTGTGGGGTTTGCGTGCCTTCCCGCAAGCTGTTATCCTTGCATGCATACTAATAATGTATATTATTTAGCGAGGAATCATATAGCACGCGGAACGAATCGAATCCAACAGGGATTTATATACTTTGAATAAATTCCGTTATGACGTGATATTATTATATTATGTAGTTTTTGAGCTTTTTTATTAGGGTATTTGACCGATTTATTTCATTCAATGTTATATAAGACAAACGTAACGTTTTACGTGGAAAAATTATAAATTTTAAAAACTGTTGAAAATGATTTCAGCTAGATTGAGCTTGAATCTTTCTAGTTGAAGTCATTTATGTTTTTTTAATCAACCAATATCACCACAAAATACACCAAGGTATGTTTTGCATATCCACATAATTAAATATTTCTTTATAATTCGACCATTATGTGAACATTAGTAATTATATATTTATACAATCTTTGATTCGGATCGTCTCATCTTACCTCTAGGCGGAATCCAAAGTGACGTGAAATTTCCAGTGTTTTTGGTAAACACAGGGCCAAATATATGCCGTAAGCGATGCAAATTGCGTCGCCTGTTATCTCTGCACTTTATCCGGGGTACTTTTGTGCATATTTTACATACATTTGCGAGGATGCAGCGAATTGGCAGTGTAGGCGGAGCGGCCGCATGTTAATGTAGGTATCGGCGGACTGCTTTCGATGAGTCAAAATTATGAACTATTCCTGTTTCTTTTATCTTTCTCTTAGTTAAATTATTTCTTCTTATCGGGAAGATTGTAAAGTAGAAATACAAGCAAACGTAGTATCATAACAGTGTAACTGACAAGAAAATAAAAATGAAAAATAAGAGCTATTACATTGAAAAAGTCTATCGTTAGAAGGTTACAAAAGTTTGGAAGTTTTTATTTTTAAATTGAGAAATACTATCATGAGGAAATTCACGTGTAGGTACTTTCTTCCGTCAGTTAGATTATCGGCTTATAGGGTTGCTCGACGAATCTGTATTTCGATAACATTTTAGGTATACAACTAAACGTCTGCATGGCTAGCTAATCTGTGGCCCAACATAATTGCTTAGAGTCCTGAGGGTATAGCGGTGCGGACGGCTGCTCGCCTCGCGGTCACGAGCACTCAAGAATATCTAAACATAGTCTAAACTAAACGATGCCACCATATCCGACCGCAGTATCCACTCATAAGCGACCTGCGCTCGCGGCGAAAACTGTTTCACATAGAGAAAAAAATCACTACGTTAAAAATGCCCTGTCCACTTTAATTACTAACCAAATCAATACAATAAGTATGTAAAGTTATTGTACCTTTTTTTTTATCGAGGTGAAAATGCCTTAGCATACCGTTTCACTTCTCAATAGACGAATATTATCGTTATAGAAAGAGAAATCTTTTATTGGCCCTATTATAGATTAAGAACTGTAATACTGTAAACTGTAAACGCTGTTGGTTTCTTTAATAAAATAAAATAAAATAAAAATAAAAAAATTTCCTTGCACTATATTTCAAAAGAAAATTTTTTTTTTTTTTTCTGTGTACACACTAAGTACACTCTGAAAAATGACCCAATAAATTTATATGTACTTATTGGTTTATGTTCTGTTTTAGTATTCCGTTTATCAAGATAACATCAATACAAAAGCAATTAATTCTCACCATAGAACGGTGTATAAATAGTGTGCAGAACTGTGAGTGTATGTGTGTCTCTAAATCAGCACCAACGTAGCATAAAAGTTATGTAAATAATTTTGTTAATAAACTATGACCATAGAGCAACAAAGACTTCCGCGCGCGGAGGTATTGCTCTATGACATTAATTATTTCTTTTTACAAGCAACTTTTGTATATATACCGCAATAACTACAACATACTTTAACTGATTTAATTAATAATGAGTTAAGATATATTAAATGGACCTCTTTTAATTGAAATTTAGAAATGATTGAATTCTTTGTGAAAAACTCGTCGCAAAAATGGCATAAAAAACGGGATAAGGTAATAAAATGAATGACGTCAAAATTTTAGACACTGCCTTGAATGATTGATGCACGTGAAATTACTGTTCCAAAAACGACAGCGACTTTTGTTCATTTTTCAACGCATGCGCATCGGTAGACTTGCAGAGCGGCTGATACAAATTCCAAGAAAACAAAATACAAGAATTTGATTTATAAAAATTAATAAAATTGATAATCATGATTCAACTTTCCAACTAGAAATATTTTTTTTTACAAAATTAAGTATTTGAAAATATTTTGAACACTATCTGTCACTTCCTCTGTGACCTTGTACGAGTAGTTACCACGTAAGAGATAATTAGGAGTGTGTCAATATTATTTAAGATAATATTTAAGTAAGAAAGTATGTTGAAAATGTTAACAACTAGCTGGTTCCCGCGACTTTGTTCTGTTATATTCCATTATATTAAATAAGAATAACTACGGGAATTTTTTTTTAAATCACGATAACTTTTCCACTTTATATTAGCCGCCTCGCTAGTCAGCCAACAGAGCGAATCGAGCGAGTCAGTTAGGAAAGTTATAAAAAAATCATTTATTTCTGGTTTCGTAGACCCATTTTTTTTTTTAATTAATCTATGTTGTCCCACTGCAGATCTCCCCCATATACCAGAAAATACAATTCGTCATTTACACAACACCCGGGGAGGCAACTTCCCTTAGGTCGGGAAAATGCCCTATCCGCTTTGCACGCTTGAATTTTAATTTTCACCCATTCACATCCTTAGGGGTCAAATTTCCATACTTCAATTCTTAGTGGTCACTTATAAAAATATCACTGTTCAGCGGTTTCGTCTATGCGCAATACCAATCAGTCTGCTTTAAATTTTATATATAGATTCAAAATTATGTGAAATTGGTGTTGTCATATGTGATTATACACTCCAATAAAGATATATGCGAAATATATAAAAATTATCTGTTATGATGTTTGTCCGGTCTTGATGAAATTTTTCATACTATGTATACCATCACATCAAGATGGATTAAATTAATAGTAACTTGGTCCAATTTTAATAGAATTCTAATACAAAAGCCCACGAGTGCTAAGTCCCGGGGCAAAACCTATAAAAATAAGTCATCATTATGTGCCTTACTTACTTACTTACTTACCTACTTCCCCGGTATACTTAAGACTAAGAGTGTTCTCCTGGTATACTTAGGACTTTCCATCTTCGTTCATTTCGAAGTGATCGTCGTGTATTTTTTTCTGTCTGTCTGTATGTGTGTATTTGCATCAAGCAAAAACTACTACAATTTAGGCGGATTTAACAGCTGTATTGTTTAAGGTCTAACTTAAAATCTGGCGTTGGTTTAATCTTGACGCGCTTTATAATCCGAGAAATTATTTATTGTCAATTATGCGCGGATGAGGACGCGGGCAAAATCTAGTTTTTTGATAAAATATTTAGATAAGACAATATCTTATGAATAATTCTCTTTATTGTAGTATGTAAGGAATTTACATAAGTCCAAAACTATATAAATGATATATGTAGATACCTCTTCTGTTATAACTGATAAAGAATAACAATGATTATTTTTTACATAAGTTGTTTCTTTCTTACAAAAGTTTTAAACTATTGCTATCAATTGCTGAAAGTAATGTTTCCACAATAAGTAACACCCTGTTGGACGAAATATTGCAGCCAATTAAAAATTCAATCACCGTGTACAATTCAACTTCAATACCAAACATCGAATCCTTTAACGAACAATTCAATGCTGGATCAAGTAATGAAGATATACATCTGAACATAACGCAACTTTTGACTAAATATGGATATGGTGTGGAAACACATACGATTCAGACGAGCGATGGATACCTCTTAGATGTCTTTCGCATTCCTGGTAATGGCACAGCAATTTTAATTATGCATGGCTTACTCTGCAGCTCAGATGACTTCGTTTCTACTGGACCTGAACATGGACTGGCTTACCTCCTGGCAGATCTTGGATACGACGTTTGGCTAGGTAATGCTCGTGGCAATTTACATGGAAGAAAACACGTCAGCAAATCACCAGACTGTGCCGACTTTTGGGATTTCTCCTGGGATGAAATTGGTCGATATGATTTGCCAGCTATAATTGACTACATTTTAAATGTTTCAAACCAAAATCAGCTCCAATTCATTGGACACTCTCAAGGAGTAACGAGTTTTCTGGTGATGACGTCAGAGCTGCCAGAATACAATGATAAAATATCTGTGGCTATAGCCCTGTCTGCTGTGAGTTATGTAAAACATACGACAGCTCCATTCTTTATTTTACTAGCACCATTCAGTAACCCTGGAGGAGTACTGTTAGAAGCCATAGGCAAGTACGAATTTTTACCACGTAATCAGATTACAGACGCATTAACATCTATTGCCTGTGGATCGCCATTGACAGCGACTGTAATTTGCAATAATATCTTATTCATTGTGTATGGTTTCGATTATGCTCAAGTTAATGCAACTGTACTGCCGGTTATCTATGGTCACTTTCCTGGGGGATGTGCTTCAAAGCAAATAGTACATTATGGACAGGAAATAATGTCTGGAAAATTTGGCCAATTCGATTACGGTTCATTAGAAAACTTAAAGAAATATAAATCTGTTAGTCCACCCGATTATCCTGTGAGTAAAATAACAAGTAAGATTGCATTGTTTTACGCGGATAATGACTATCTGTTCACGACTCCGGACCGCGAGCGTCTCACATCAGAGCTGCCCAATGTCGTAGAGAGCTACAGAGTCCCGCTTCCCTCGTTTAGTCATTTTGACTTTATATACGCAAACGATGTGAGGTCTCTCGTATATGACAAGGTATTGGAATTATTAAAAAAGTATGTATAGTTTTGAAATAGTTATCATAATTTAACATTCTTAAATATGATTTTATAAACTATTTCCGGTTTTCGTTTGATACGTGTTAATATTTTTTTCAGCTTTTTAATTTTTTTTTTGTTATTATTAACCCTTATGGACAGTTAATGAGAAACAGAGACGTGTAACGGTAACGGCTTTACTTATCCGTTAGCTGTCTGTTTACCTAGGTATAAGATTTGATGTAATATGTATAAAAAAAACTTAAATAAATTTGTTTTATCACATAAGCCAACAGCTAGTTATTTTTTACTATTTTACTTTTTTGATCGGCTTTTTTATTATATTTTGACACACATATACTTTTTTTTTATACCCATGTAAGCAAATAAATGACGGTTGTCGTGATCAAAACAATTTTCATTCCAATAATCCGTGTAACATATGGCGAGGATAAATTTGTGGAATGAGCCAGGAACCCGCTGCATCGGTACCGTTAGAGGATGTAGTATGCTGGATACGAGTTAATTTAGCTCCGATTAGCTCCCATTGCATACGTTTCTTCTGATATATGGGTAAATCAATTACCCGTTTCCTACTACCAAGACTTTATTATATATTTGTTAGTGCGTATCATTAACTTCTAAATTAGCTTCGGTAATGTATTCAATATCAAACCTTAACGTATTGTCATAAGAAACGACTTCTTCAACTATATTTTTCAGTTGAATTCATAGCTTTGAATAACATCTTAATTAACTCAAAGGAGTTTAATAATACTTATAATTAATGGAGGTATTTAATGCGGTAAATTTAATTAAGTAGGTTTATATGTGTTATTTTGAAAATCATAATCATCATTCACTATACTGAGCTACATGAAAACATACATTCTTTATTATTAATCTAGTAGCAAACCGCCATCAATTATCAAAACTTGACTAATAGACCGTACTACTAAACCGACGTACTGTCATTTCTCTTCTCTTAATCGATTATTTCAAGCATGAACTCTAGGGGGTCCACCTAACTCCGAGGATCGACCCAGGATACTGTTTACAATAAATCTTTTTAATCTATCTCAAGTTATAATATCTACAAAAGGCTTGAATTAAATACTAAGTGAGCCTATGTAAGATAAACTACTTATTTCATTATTTTACACGGTGAATGAACAACAAATACCAATGAAAATTGGTTTTGGAGCCAAAGCCAACCTCAAAAGAATCGTTAAAAAGAACCAATTAGTCAATATAAAAATTCAAAAACATTTTTTTTTAAACTAAATCTCGAATGCAAAAATGTTAGAGCAATTAGTAGCGCATACCTACTTGTATTCGAGTTATTGGGTTCACGCGGCACTATAATAAGTTTGGCGTAACTACACGTGGTCTCGAAAACGAAAATCACTTTTGTAACTTTTGTTTTACGTCGTACACAAATTTGGATTGCGTATATGGATAGAGGAATTTATTATACGACATTTTTTTTTCAAAACCGATAAAAATTCAGCGTGTATAAAGCATCCATAAAATCCTTAATCACGACAGGAATACTAAAAGATAGATGTTTCCGTTCACAATTAAAAACGACAAAACTGTTAATGAACACACTGGGAATTCGTTCTTTACATCAATTGAACAACAAAGTATGTTTACGATCGATCCCGCGTTTTCTCATGCATTCTTATTTTTGAACAATAAATTTTATTAACACACACGTCACAATTTATTTCGTTTAGACGTACGATCGTACAATCAACTTTAATTGCTGCTTCTCTTACGTAAAAATCTGTGGGCGTCTCGAGTGGTATTTCTATGCGTGCTTCTTGGGACGATAGACCGTCGACGTCGACTGTTCGGACATAAAGAAAATATTGAGTCATCATAACAAATGCCCATGCAGCCTGCTCTCGAGAGGGCACGGAACTCTTTACAATCAGAGTCTTCTTATCTGTGACGGCTCTGATCATTGTGTCCCGAATTCTTCACGGCTGAACTTAGAATGACGAAATATTGGTCCGTTTTACTCTTTTACTTCCTCTTTTGTTGACGCACCGAATTCTTTCAAACGCTTTTTGTAAATCTTAACCATCCGCGTTTGTACATCTATCTATCGATATAAATCTTAAATATCATATCGAGAAAGAAGTTTGTTCTTAAACTATCAAAAAGAAAGATATCATTAAAAATAAATTACATGACAAAGCTTACCAATAAAGTGCATTAGTAAAAAGTCCTTCATTAACGATATTGAACACGTAATTATATTCGAACGTAATCAATCTTTGCGAAATATTCACGCAAAAACTAATCAAAGTATACTTACGAACAACGGTGAAGAAAA
This sequence comes from Ephestia elutella, assembly GCA_018467065.1. Lineage (NCBI taxonomy): Eukaryota > Metazoa > Arthropoda > Insecta > Lepidoptera > Pyralidae > Ephestia > Ephestia elutella. The sequence goes on along the minus strand of JAEMBS010000162.1, from coordinate 16,018 downwards.
AATGGTAGTGGCTCTGTCGTAAAAAAGCAAAAAACTTGAATTTCGAGAAAGAAAGAAAAGTGGCTTCATTAATCATATTGATGAATGCATTAGGATCACGGATACTAAAACACAATGTGCTGGGAGCCTCCTGCATTATGTTTGGTTCATTATATACTTAACTTATCTAATAGTTTTGAGATGAGTATAATTTTATGTACGGGATTTAGGTATGTTTGGTATTTGAAATTTTAAGTTAAGTTTAAGTAGGTACCATAATTTTATTGTTTGCTTTTGATAATTTTTTCTCTCTTTACTGCCTTTAAACGACTACTTTTGGATAAGAAACCCAAAATGTCTATATCTCTAAATCATTGATTTCAAAAGATGTTTGATATTATATTGGTGTCATGATTTTTATAGCGTGGCTACCCATCATTTCCATGCTCTGATATGTTTTCCTTTTTTACCTTGTTTTTACCTTCTACAACATCTAAAACTCTTTTGGGTGGGTATAGACCCATAATCTCTATAGATTGAGGGCGCCGATGCTAAAAAAATAATCAGAATTCTATGTAACAACTGAAAATCGTTTTTTTAAAAGAATCGAATTTGTTATTTCAGGTGGAGGTCGTAATTTTGGACAAGAACGACAGCCCACCGGAGTTCAAGAATATTCCACCAGCGTATATGGCGTCGGAGGACTTGGCGCCTGGGCAACGAATTGCCACGATTATCGCCGAAGACCCCGACACTATTGGAAGTATAGAATACAGTATCCAGACCGAGGAATCGTTGCCATTTGTGCTTGACTCCAAGACTGGAGTGTTGACTCTCAATGAGCCGCTGGACCGTGAGACGATCCCAGAGTATCAAGTGACCATAAGAGCTGATGACGGCGTTCAGTTTACTGATGTCACCATTGTTGTGCAGGTTTGTAGCTTTTATTTTGTTTTGCAAACTAACTTTATAGCAATAAGTGAAACGGAAATGCCTAGGAGTGTGCCAACGGTTTATCACATGCCACCGTTTTAGATAAAGACCTGTTATAGACAATAGCGTTCAATAAAGTGGGTGATAACAAAACAAACATTTTGTGGATTTTATTTTTATAAAGAGCACCAAGACCGCACTGTATGTTAGCCTCAAATGGTTCAACATACGATGCAGTTCTGCGTCGATCATTTGTCAAGCCTGTTTCGTATTTCGATAAAATTTCTTATAAAACCATTTAACAAATCAGCATAAGTCACGTTAGTTGTCGTAGTTTTTTTAAATCAAAATTGTATGTTTTGCACAAGCATCTGCCTGAAAAAAAATTCATGTCCGTGCAGTTAACAATTGAGTAGTTCCTTGTGAACCGATCCTGGATGCACCATCACTTGTTAGAATAATGCATTGTCAATTGTGAAATTTCAACTAAGTAATTAGAGTAATATGAATGCATAGTTTAAGTGGAAGTTAGCCTGCAATTTTAAAACAAATTCGGATTAGTTACACGTCTTATGATACTTACTAAAACTGCACCGATTTTCTCAAAATTGCCCAACGGTAGAATAAAACTTGTAAATTAAACATATGCTTCCTTTTTATTACAAAACTCTCATGGGATCCAGTTGGAGTTAGTCACATCTAACGCACGTTGTTGATTATTTATCCAACGCGCTCACAAGATTTTTATAAATGAACTTATAAATCATTTCAGGTCACAGATACCAATGACAACCCTCCCACGTTCAAGGAGAATGCTTACTCATTCGACATTCCGGAAGACGCAGCTCGAGGGTCAGTTGTGGGCACAATAGCTGCCTTCGACCTGGACTCTGGGCCTAACGCGCATCTAACTTACACGGTCATATCAGACTGGGCCAATGACGTATTCTCCCTGAATCCGCAGACTGGTGTCTTCACTCTGACTGCTAGATTGGATTATGAAGAGGTAAGTTATAATGTTTTTTGTGTAAGTTGAGGCGTAAGTAAGTTAAAAGTTAATCGTTAAGGTCAAGCTCAATGATGCAAGAAAATCTTTCGTAGCGTGGAGGAGCCCTTATTTATATGTTACTAGTGTAAGCAAACAATTATGGGTTACTACGTACGATAGTGTACCGAATTTTTAACGGGTATTTTAACATTTTAGACTTATTTTCACCAGTGAAAAAATTTATGGGATCTTTCTATTTAGATAAATAAGCTCTTTACAGCTTTTATATATAACATCAGTGACATTTTTCAAATTTTCTTGATTTCGAAATACTATTTGAGTTTTTTTTAATTCTATAAGTTAGATTTTTTGACATTTGCATCAACTATTATAAGTATGGATAACTAAATTTAATTTTATAATACTGACTCTACAAGACGACGACGCGACGGGAGGGAATGAGTCATAATATGATGCCATAGTCAAGTTACTTTCGCACACTGAATAATTAAAGATTAAATATGTATCTTTAATTATTTAACTTCCCCACTTAAGTATTTAACATTCTTTGGTTAATTAGTTTACCTAGTTATTTTTGTACACAATTAATTCCACACAAAAAGCTGCCAAATGAAAACTCAAGAGATAAAATTGAACTGGTCTCCGGCAATTTAAAACACTTTAAATTAATTAAACGATTACCGTATCGAATAATTGGCTTTAAATATATTTGTCTCCTTGACCTATCTGGGACCTGTTTGTATAAGAGCTTTAATAAATAATGTACTTATATGAGTATATAATATAAGTTGTGCTATAATAAATCTGAAACTTTTTAGTCAAATCCCAAATGTAACTAACAATTACTATCTCTGAGTTAAAAGTGAAGCAATTGGAGTCACAATCTTCCTACGCTTATTCTATTTGATGTGGAGTTGGTACAGACCTAGCTCTATGGTACAGACTCTTTTTTTAGATTTTCACCATTTTAGCGGTCTACTGATAACTGAATAAGAGATGATAATATATAATTTGGTACCTAGTATGTTCGAAATTAATACAAATCATAGAAAAGATATATCTTATTTTACGGCTATGTTTTAGATTTACTTTATTAAGTTACAATAATATGTCTTATAATATTTGGACTGAATAAAGTTTACTACTAACGTACTTTAATGTAATTGAACATACTCCTGACTGATTTAACGTAAAATTGTATGTAGAATTTACATTAAAACATTGAAACCTGCCATTAACTACAATGCCGGTTTATTTTAATTGACATGTAATGCTTTCATTTGCCTACTTAAAAAGAGGCTTTCACCAGCTAAAATATTATATAAAACTCCATTCAAGTTTCTTTATCGGTAAAAACAGCACATTGAAGTCTTTTATTTGCTTAAAAGCGAGTAGAGAAAAATATCACCACAAATTCTACTGCAGTATTTTCTCTAAAACACTAATTTAAAAGAATTTTATTGATATCTTAAATATAATAACCAGAGTTTAAATAAATACAAACATGAACAATTTGGGACTTGAAACATAAAGTTAGAAGACTTTTTTTTTTCTTTGTCTATGGACTGAATAAAGTTTGTCAAGCAAGTATACATAATTCGGGGAATTGGGTGAAGTGGTCCCAGCATAAGTGGACTGATCACCCGTCTGGTGATCGCGCTGGCGTCCCTTTATAGTAAATAATAATAAGTATACATAATTCCAAACAATTGAAAAACGAGATTATCTTGTTAATATATTACAACATTATTTATTTACTCTTATATGAATCTTTAGTTTCCGCCAATTAACTTTCCCATTATCAGAATGAAATCAGAAGACGTTAAAATTATATTATAAGCATATTTATTCATTTATTTTATGAACTTTAGAACAGCTAATAGCAATCACGAGCTATTTTTAAACTACCTTACTCATGTCTGTGCCTTGTTCTGGGCCTGCGCCTGAGTGCTTGAGGCCATACATTGCGGTTGAAAGAATTATCTCAACATAGATCTAAAGGTCGCTGACCGCTGTTGTTGCTCTACTAAACGAGGAGACGAAAGATCTTTAAAATAGGCATGACATATCTCGGGCCATAAATGATCATCTGTTATAACATTTATCTATACTGGATGATTTGGAAAAGACAAACAACCTTCCTAGGGCTGAAAGTACTTATGAATAACTAGCTTTTGCCCGCGGCTTCGCCCGCGTGAATTTCCCACGGGAACAGTGCTTTTTCCCGGGATAAAAAGTAGCCTATGTGCTATTCCAGGTCATTATCTACCTCTGTACTAAATTTCATCGAAATCCATCCAGTAGATTTTGCGTGATTGAGTAACAAACATCCTCACAAACTCACAAACTCACAAACTCACAAATTCACAAACTCACAAACTCACAAACTCACATCCAAACTTTCGCATTTATAATATTAGTATGGATGAGCATCTTATGTATGGGACCGACTCTGAAGTCGCAAAAAAAATTTATATTCCTTACAATTGTAAGCGAGTAGGTATTGTAAAAAGTATGGAACAGCTGTTTTTTTTTAAGATTTCAATATCAGTCCTCCTTAAAAATATGCATATTCATGAGTATGAGAGTTCACCCGTAGGATGGTTGTAAGTGTTTTACAAATCACCTGTATAGCATTGCTGTTTTGTAATTACGACAACCTTTTCATGTTTACTTCAATTTGACACATTTTTATTACCTATGTGTTAAAATTGTGAAGACAATAATAATTTATTATTAAAAGTAATAAAACAACAATGAATCAGAAAGATTGTGCCAATCCTGTTGATTCTGCAAAACAGTATCTAGGTATTGTAGGTACTTTTTGTAGTATGAAGCAATGCTGCGATTTAACGTTCTACTAGATGGTGTAATATTAAGTACATTTCTATCATCTATGCTTATTAGAGATCGGATATTCCAGTGCATATTTACCTAGACTTCGAGGAATTAGGTACGTAATATTTAAGTGATAACATATTATTGTAAAAAAAGATATTTAGGTTTTTTTATTCTATTCACGTGAAGAACATTTCAATTTGACACAATTTTAGTTCGGAACTCTAAAAATAGAATAATATTTTTCAATCAATAACTTGTACCTTACTTCATATATTTATATAAAATCCAATAATAACACACGATTTTCAAATTAAATCCCGGTACTATAAATTATTATTTTTTATTTTAGAGTTTGTTTTATTCACTTCCTCGAGGTTTAAGTAAATATGCACTGGAATATCCGATCTCTACTTATAATAGACAAGATAAATTTATAATATACTACCTATATATACAGTCTTTGCGTAACCCCACAGGGTGATAATTATGTATATAGGATAGGTACGTAAGAAAATACTAAAATTACATAATTAACTATAGACACTAATGAAGAATACAACATACATATAGAGGAACTAGCTGGCGCCCGCGGCTTCGCTCGCGTTAATCCTTTCTTAGCGGATGCTTCGTAACATCTACCTGCATGCCAAATTTCAGCTCGATCCGTCCAGTGGTTTGGGCTGTGCGTTGATAGATCACTATGTCAGTCAGTCAGTCAGTCACCTTTGAGTTATATATATAGATAGATCGATCAAAGTGTTAGTGTGTTATCAAGTTGTTAGAAAACAATGACTTCAGAATGTCGTCAGGATATATTGCGTAATGACTACGACATCTTTATAATTAGTGAGTCTTGATATCAGTCGATAGGTCAGTATGATGTATGAATATTCCATTTCGATCGGAAGGCTATCAGGGGTATTATTGGTTCTTATGCGACGTTCCCTTGGAGCTTTATATTTTTTCTTTGCTTCTTTCTTGGCAGAACTTATGCCTTTTTAGGCACTTTTTATTTAAGCAAGTGTATGTGTTGTGAGTAGATACACGGATTGCAACCTAAATAAAGTCTATTTAAGCATTAGTACCTAAGTAGGTAGATAAACAAACATGTAAAATTGATCTTTAGATTTCACCAATATCGACAGTTGTCACAAGAGAAACATATTATTGGCTTTATTATTTTTTAGTTATGATTGTAATTAAGTATTTATTGTTATGCTGTTGGTTTTCTTAATAAATAAAATAAATAAATCAAGCTTTTGTAAATCTTTTTGAGTCGACAGGTTCAAAACTTTTTGCGAAAACGTTCGTCAAAGTTGCGTAATTGCGTTGTAGCCATCGAACTTGTAATGGCGTGTCATTAAATTTCCTATGGTCATATCATAAATCATACCGTACGTTATATTTGAACAATAGTCGTATTATATTACTTACCTGGAAAAATATTTTTGCCAAGCATAACTTCAACTTATAAGGTTAGATTATAAACATATCTCATATTTATATCAAAAGGCATTAGACATTAAATTTTATTACTATTTTTTTTATGGTTCTCTCACAAGGGAATCTTTATTTCTTATTTTAATAAATATATTTTGCCTTTCGCGTAGCTTAACATTGAGTGTGAACTTTTATATATGTAGGTATATGTACCTTACACTTATCATACATAAATTTTGCATTACCAATCTGTACTACATTGTAAAAGCAGAGCTGAATGACAAAATCGATAAAATCTACAAAATAAAAAAGGGTCCATTGTTTTTGAAATGGTATGAGCAGACGAGAGTCACGAAGGCGTGGTTTGCCGCGACTCATCAAATCAGCCGACCCTGCTAATTAGTAAAAACAATTCGTCGCGTACATTCGTTTTCTCGACCGCCTACCAATTCCGCGTACCCCACTAGAGAGCTGCTAATTTCATCCCAGTATAGTTTTTTGGCGTCGCGTTTCATATTCGGCATTTGGCCACTCGATCCGCCATCGAAATTAAGGCTCGAACAATGTCTTACAAAGCGGCCGTCCGCAAAACATCCAGGCCCGGATTCCGAGCTACTGCTTGTTTTTTAAATCGTCATCTTGCTTTGCGAACTGCGAATGCGGGAGCCTGTCATACTTGGCAGTCTTTGTGCCAATTGTATGAAAAATATCAAAGTGGCATAGTTGGTTAAAATTAAAAGTTACAAAAGTTTACTTTATTTGTAAAGCATTATATTATACTTCTTGATTTAGATTACAAGAAAGAGTCCAATCTAAACTGTGATTCAACATGGGTACTAGTTATAGTCATCGTAGTTACCAGATGGCCACAAGTGGCAACCTACCACTTTTAATTCATACACGCTTCATTAATTAATATCACTCTAACTTTAATAGCTTTACTACACACAAATTATAGAATTTTATTTACAAAATCTGTAAATTTTTATAAAACTCATTAAAAGTTACAACTTTATTCTGTTTTTAATTGCAATACCATTGGTAAACATGTTACATGCATTATATATTGCCATCTTAACCAGTAGGTATTAACATTAGCTTACTATGTTAATAAAAACACTTTAAACCTGAAGCTGGGAGTTGTCGTTGATGGTACACATAGTTACGATAGATTTTTTTTAACGACAACAATTACTAAACTCAGAACTTATTGAATTATAGGATCCCCAATAAATGAGGCCATTTTTTGCCATTAAATTGGCCATTTTTTTTATTTCTTTAATTATTATCTAATTTATATATTTGCGTTGTTTCTTTCAGACGCAGCATTATATCCTGGTGGCACAAGCACAAGACAGCGGTCTCCCATCCCTGTCAGGGACTGTTACAATATATGTTAACGTTATAGATCTCAATGACAACGCGCCTATATTTGACCCCATGAGTTTTTCAAATGAAATTCTTGAAGATGTTCCTGTAGGTTCTTCGGTTGTGACTGTTAGTGCGACCGACATAGATTCAGGTAATAAATGTAACATTTACGATAACAACCACTTTAATTGTCTAATGACATATAACTTGCTAATAAACAAACACAGCTATCTACAGTTTTTACCTATACACATTTCCCCATAATGCGTGATATTTTTCAATCTCTAGGTGTTATTCTTTATATTATTATATGTATGTTTTATGTACTAATAAAATTAATTGTTCCAGGATTGAATGGAAGATTGCGATATAGTATTACAGTAGGAGATGAAAATCATGATTTTGATATTGTTGAAAATGGCACAATATATACTGCAAAATTACTAGATCGAGAAAGTATTCCTATTTATAACCTTATAATTACAGCTACAGATTCGGCAAAATCGCCGGAACCACAACTATCATCTACAGTTCAGGTACTAACTATCCCACCACCTACCAGCTCAATGTTACAAATTTCGTGACAACTGTATTTTAAAACAGATAGCATAATTGTCTATTATCAAATATTCTAGGGAGTCAATTAAAAAGGAACAAAAATTTTATGTTGAAACCATTTGAAATATACTAACTCTTAACGATAAATTAATCTTTATTACAGGTTACTATACAACTAAAAGATGTGAATGATATGGCGCCTGAATTCATTTCCAAAAATACAACTACAGTTTCAGAAAATATACCCCTAAATACTGTGGTAATGACAATCAAAGCTATCGACAAAGATGAAGGTCGAAATGGTTACGTTGAATATTTTATAAATCCCAACCCAGAAATTAATGGTTATTTTTCTTTGGGAAATGCTGATGGTATCCTTAGAGCTATCGGAAAACTCGATAGAGAATTAAAATCAAGCTATATCTTCACGGTTACTGCTAAAGATAGAGGAGATCCTCCAAACACAACGCAAATGAAACTTCAAATTAACATTTTAGATGAAAACGATAATAGTCCAGTTTTCGACCCTAAACATTATAGCGCCTCTGTTTCTGAAAATGCTAGTATAGGTGCGAGTGTTTTGCATGTAAGTATAATCTTTAATTTATATTTCTATATAATATGATTGATCACTAATATTGTATTTGCGTACAAATCTTTTGTTAAAAACACGAGATTAATTCTGTTTCAGGTATCAGCTACAGATATTGATGAAGGTTCGAACGGCAGAGTGAGATATTCAATAGCATCAGGTGATGAAAATAGAGATTTCAGTATAAGTGAAGATACTGGAGTAGTCAGAGTAGCAAAAAATTTAAATTTTGAACGAAAATCACGATATATACTTGCCATAAGAGCTGAAGATTGCGCTAAAGAAGATGTGAGATATGATACAGCTGAAATATCTATTTCGATTCAAGATATAAACGATAATCCACCCACATTCCTAGATTCTCCATACTTAGCATATGTAATGGAAAACATGATTCCTCCCAATGGTGGCTTTATAATAACAGTTCATGCTTACGATGCCGATTCGCCGCCATTCAATAATCAAGTCCGGTATTTTATAAAAGAGGGTGATGCAGATGTCTTTAAAATTAATGCATCTTCTGGGCAAATTTCCCTATTGAGAACCTTAGACCGAGAAACACAAGATGAATACACATTGACTCTCGTAGCAATGGATACTGGTATGTTATGGCTTATTTACCTATATTTTACTTGTTATTTTATTATCTGTATTTTACTAAGGAATAAATATTAATTATTGATTTTATTTGCAGGATCACCTCCTTTAACAGGATCTGGAACGGTAAAAGTTATTGTTCAAGATGTAAATGATAACAGCCCCGACTTCGAAAGGCAAAGTTACAGAACAACTGTTAAAGAAAATTTACCTCCAGGGACAGTTATTTTGAATCCTAAAGCAACCGATAAAGATTTTGGAAACAATGCCAAAATAAGGTATAGCCTACTTGGAGATAAATCTGAAAGGTTTCAGATAGACTCTAGTACAGGCGTAATTTCCACGAATGCAAGTTTAGATAGAGAAGAATGGGATATCTATTATTTAATTATTATGGCTCAAGATTCATCTACTACAGACCCTCGTACCGCTACTGCAAACCTTACAGTCATCGTAGAAGATGAAAATGATAACATTCCTACCTTTTCACATTCAATTTATGAAGCTCAAATATCAGAGAGGACTTTAAAAGGTGATTTTGTTTTTGGAGTGAAAGCAAAAGATAATGATATTGGCTTAAATCAAAAAATTATTTATGATTTGAAAGGAGAACATCAGGATTTATTCGGCATTAATAAAGAAACTGGAGTTATAAAAGCAAAAGAAAATATATTAAAACATCGAGGAAAAAGTGGATCAACATTTAATTTGATAATAGTTGCAACCGATAGTGGTATTTTTCCAAAACATAGTACAGCTGAACTGATTCTAATGCCAATATCTGTAAAGAATTTTCCCAAATTTACTGTGCCAAATAAGCTTTCATACACATTTCCGGAAAATACACCAGAAAATGTTTTGGTAACAAAATTATCAGCAACATCACCTAAAAAAGGAACAATAAGTTTATTACAATATGCTGTTGCTGGCGGCAATATTGGCGATGCTTTACGAGTGGATTCAATAAGTGGAGAAGTTTTCATTACTGGCAAAGGTCTTGACTATGAAACAATGCCCCTTTATGAAGTTTGGTTCGAGGTAAAAGATTCGGATAATCCGCCTTTAAAATCTTTTATTGAAATTGAAATCAAAGTTACTGATGCCAATGACAATGCTCCTGTAATTGAAAATTCACTTTACAATGCCACCGTACCTGAAGAAGAATCTCTTCCTCAATTTGTCATCAAAATAGAAGCTCATGATGCTGATTCCAATGAAAACGGAAGAATATCTTTCAGATTAGTTGACGACTTTGAAGAAACATTTAAAATTGACTCAGAAACTGGTGAAATTTATACTAATATAGCATTAGATAGAGAGTCAATATCAGTTTATGAAATCATCGTTGAAGCCGTTGATCATGGCGATCCACAACTAGTGGGAACATCAACAGTCATTGTGACAGTATTAGATAAAAACGACAATCCGCCTAGATTTACCCGACTATTCAGTGTAAATGTTACAGAAAATGCTGAAATAGGTTCTTTTGTTATAAGAGTCACAAGTTCTGATTTAGATATAGGCCCTAATGCAAATGCCACATATAGTTTCGTTGAGAATCCTGGTGGAAAATTTAATATAGATCCCATTAGTGGTAATGTTACTGTAGCTCGCCCATTGGATAGAGAACTGCAGGATGAATATTTATTGAAAGTTGCAGCTATTGATGGAGCTTGGAGATCTGAAACACCACTTACAATAACAATTCAAGACCAAAATGATAATGCACCTGAATTTGAATATTCTTATTATAGTTTCAATTTCCCCGAATTACAAAAGAAAAACAGTTTAATAGGTCAAGTTATCGCTACAGATAGAGACAAACAAGGGCCAAATTCTATTATATCATATTCACTACAACAACCATCTGAGCTATTTTCAATTGATCCAGCAACCGGAGAAATATTAAGTAAATTTGTAATGGATTATAAACAAACATCTGTTAATTTATCTCCTGAGAATACTTATTCAGTGGTTGTTGTTGCCACGGATAACGGAAAACCGCCAATGTCCTCTGAATGTTTGGTGACAATTAATATTGTAGATGCTAATAATAATGCACCAAAATTCAAAGACCATGAAAAATTTGTTCCTGTCCCAAGAGATGCTGTTTTGGGTGAACGCATAATAAAATTAACTGCTGAGGATAATATGGACTTTGGAATAAACGCAAATATTGAATATCATATAACGGGAGGAAATGGATCATCTTATCTCTCCGTGGACAAAACTAATGGTTGGATCATTGTAAATAAACAATTTTATAGCTATGGTCAATACTATGAACTTAAGATAAAGGCGACTGATTTAGGTATACCTCCGCAATCAGATGAAACTAATTTGACATTTGTTGTAACAGGGGAAAATATGTACAGTCCAAAATTTACAGCCTTAAGTTATCAAGTGAGTATACCCGAAAATGAACCCATAGGATCTTCAATACTTAAAGTAAAAGCGAGTGACGAAGATGATGGACCTAACGGTATGGTAAGATATTCGATTTCTTCAGGAAATTCTGGAAAAGAATTTTATATAGAACCTTTATCGGGTATTATAACAACATTACGATCATTGGACTATGATACGGTTCAAGAATATAGACTGAATATTACTGCGAAAGATCTGGGATATAAATCAAAAGAAACAACAGCTACGCTCACTATAATTTTAACGGACATTAACGATAATGCTCCTAAATTTAATCAAAGTCACTACGAAGCATATTTACCGGAAAATTCACCTGTAAACACTTTTATATTCAGAGCTGAAGCTGTTGATATTGATTCCCCCAAAAATTCAATCATCAGATACTACATTAAAAATTCCATGAATATGTTATTCCACATCGACACAATATCTGGTGAAATTTATTCCAGAGAAGTATTCGATTTTGAAGAAAAGTCGATTTATAAACTAGTGATTCTTGCCGAAAACCCAGATTCAACCATGATGTCAACAACAGAAGTTATGGTACATATTACAGGAGTAAATGAATACTACCCTAAATTTATTCAGCCAGTATTTCACTTTGACGTATCAGAATCTGCTGATGTGGGAACAAATGTTGGAGTAATTCAAGCGACAGATCAAGACAGTGGAGAAGATGGTTTGATATATTATTTGTTTGTTGGATCAAGTAATGATAAAGGCTTTAGTATTAATTCTCAAACTGGGGTTATAAGAGTAGCCAGATATTTGGATCGTGAAACACAGAATAGAGTGGTATTAACTGTTTTGGCAAAAAACGCTGGTGGTATTCATGGAAATGATACAGACGAGGCTCAAGTTATCATATCGATCCAAGATGGCAATGATCCACCTGAATTTTTATTGCAAAGTTATGATCTAACAATATCAGAAGATGCACGTGTCGGTCAAAAAATAGTTCAAGTTAAGGCAGTGGATAAAGATGTTCGACCTCAAAATAATCAGTTCAGCTATTCAATTTTAAGTGGAAGTCACAATGAAGACTTTAAAATAGATCCACAAACTGGCGAAATAGAAGTAGCTCGTAATTTAGATAGAGAAACAATACCTACTTATGCATTGATAGTTGGTGCGATAGACACAGGTATACCACCACAAACAGGAACAACTACAGTTAAAATAAATTTGACAGACATTAACGACAATGGCCCAATATTTGATGTTTTGAATTTCGAAGGTAAAGTATACGAAAATGAGCCACCAAATACAAGCATCACAACACTTTCAGCAAAAGACCCAGATTTACCACCAAATGGAGCACCATTCTCTTACACCATCTTGGGGGGAAAACATCAAGACTACGTTAAAGTTAATAAGCATACTGGAGTACTTCTTACGAAGAAAAAATAGACAGAGAGATGACTCCTAATTTAGAAGTTATTATTGAAATCGAAGACAGTGGGACGCCTGTTATGAAATCTAATTTTACAATTCACATTGATGTGCTCGACAAAAATGATAATCCACCTACTCCTAGATCTGTTCATGTCCTTGTTTATTCTTTTAACAACCAAGTTCCTAGTGAAAAGATTGCTAACGTAAGACCAAATGATCTCGATTTAGTAGGTGATTACCAGTGTAAGATTATTCAAGAATCTACATTTGAAAATACTCTTTCTATTTTAAGTATTAGAAAAGGGTGTGACCTTTACACCAATTCTATAAAACCTGGTCAAGGCTTTTCGTTTTCGGTATCGGGCAATGATGGTGTCCACGGAGATGTCATATCATCTGTTAGCGTTGAATATTTTTCATTCGATAATACAACTGTTGAAGAGTCTCTTACAATGAGAGTTATCAATATGACTTCTCATGAATTTCTAACTCAGTACTATAGAAGTTTACTCGAAATACTAAAAATGGATATTTCTCAAAAAGAAAACATTTATTTGTACAGCATAAATGAAGATTCTAACAATTTAGACATAACTATAGCAATGAGAGGAAATCATACAAGATCAAAAAAAGAAGTAACAGAAAAATATTTTAAGCGCAAAGAAGGAGACATAGCAAAATTATTGAAAAAGAATATAATTGTGCCATATTATCCATGTGCTGTACAAAAGTGTCAAAACGATGGCAGCTGTACAGATTTTATTACAGTTCAAGACAAAATGAAAATAACTGAAAGTCCTACTCTAATAATTTCTTCACCCTTGGTAAAACATGAATATAGTTGTCATTGCACAGATGGATTTATGGGTTTAAATTGTGAAAGAAGTTTAGATCCATGTTCACCAAACCCATGCATAGGAGGTCTATGTAGAAAACAAGGTCATAACTTTATATGCAGTTGTCCACCGAGGCGAGAAGGTAAAACATGTGAAAAGGAAAAAAATGATGTTTGCAATAGCAATCCATGTAAAAATGGTGGATCATGTAAAGAAAGCGCCGATCTAAATTCCTATTTCTGTTTATGCCGACCTGGATATCGTGGCAATCAATGCGAATCTTTGGTAGATTCATGTAGACCCAACCCTTGCTTACATGGAGGAATTTGCATAAGTTTGAAGCCTGGTTATAAGTGCAGCTGCACGAATGGTAGATATGGCTCACATTGTGAAAGTACAACATTTGGATTTAATGAATTATCTTTCATGCAATTTTCCGCTTTAGATGCTTCAACAAACGATATTACAATAATATTTGCAACTACAAAACAAAACGCTTTACTACTTTATAATTATGGGGCACAGACTGGTGGAAGATCAGATTTCATTGCAATTGAGATACTTGGAGGGAAACCAATATTTTCATTTGGTGGCTCCAGAACTTCCATAACATCGGTTGCATTAACTAATTCTAATACAAATCTTGCCAATGGAGAGTGGTACAAACTTACTGCAACTAGGAATGGAAGAGTGATATCATTGAGCGTTGCATCTTGTACAGACCATGGTGATGTTTGTGGTGAATGTGAACCAGGAGATAACTCATGTTATAATGATGACACAGGACAATCAGGGTACGTATAAAAAATAATATTTATGTACAAACATTATACAATCTTCCTACAAGAACATAAATAATAAAAGTGGAAATTGATTTATCTAAAATATATTGTTGCTGATTTACATGAAACTTTGTTTTTTGATTTTTTGAGTACTCAAGGTGCAGTTTTTTTAATTTCAATATTTAATAACAGTAGATTAGATTAAGTATCAAATTTAGTAAACATTGTAATTTTTCTAGTAAATCGAGACAGAGGGCTTTAAACTAAGGATTCCTCCATTCATAGGCGATGGGCTAGCAATCTGTCACTATATCTGAATCTCCATTCCATCAGAAAGCCCACTATTTAGCTAAGCGTGGCCTTCGAGTCTCATGACTCTTGGCTCTATGTACCCCGTAAGGGATAAAGACGTGATTCTATGTATGTATGTAATTTTTCCTATTTTTTTAATAAATTGATCTATTTTTATCTTTTTTAATTTCAGTACTTTGAACTTCAATAATGAACCGCTGCTTATTGGGGGACTTCACAAAGCCGACCCCGTTTTAGAGCGCCCCGGTCAAATCCACTCTGACGATTTCGTGGGATGCATGCACAGTATATCTATCAATGGCCGTTTACTAAATATGACAAATCCTATTCTTGCAAGAGATGTAGACTCGAATTGTGAAAGATCAGAAAAGGGGGCGTGCCAAAAGAAGGATAAATGTTATTTAGGAAAGTGCTTAGATAGATGGAAGACAAATTACTGTAAATGCGGGGAACATTTCCTAGCGCCTGATTGTACTTTATCTTTACAGTCAATATCTCTTACTGAAAATAGTTTTATCTCCTTTGTAATTACTGAAAAATTTAGAAGGATGCAATTACTTGAATCGTTTTATGCTGGTAATACTGGTTGGGATGGAAAAGTTAGTAAAACTTCAGGTAAATTTGTTACAAAATTTAATAGTCCTGCCAAAAGCTTGTCATTTTATTTTAGAACTTACAGAAAAGATTGTGTTTTATTTTATGCGGCAACAGACAAATATTACACATTAATAGAATTAATGGGAGGAAAAGTTAGCTATACATCGAAACAAAATACAATTGTAAATATGACACAAGTGGAACAAAATGATGTTGCTGATGGCACATGGCACAATATAACCTTGTTTTCTTATGGACGCAGTATTCGTTTGATCGTGGATAGTAAAAACATCGGTGAAGAATTGGATGCAGCTGGCGTACATGACTTTTTAGATCCATACTTAACAAT
>JAEMBS010000161.1:0-50000 GCA_018467065.1 Ephestia elutella | reverse complement strand
AATAATACAAATAGAAATGCCATGTGCCCTGCTGATGCTTACTAAAAACAACTACAAGTAAACGTATACTGCAATGAGCGTAACTGAACATTCAAATTCCCATTGAAATCCCATTCGATTCGAATTTTGATTATGTTACTTATAGGTGACTACAAAATCACGCATCTTTTACACTTCTACGTCTTTATCTCTTTAGTCGCAATTCTGTGGTCACTAAGCCGCCGGCTTCACACGAAACGTTACGTAAAGACGAAAACCCGAAATGTAATTGTGCAATGGTGAATTCTAATCTGAATTGAATAGAATATGTGCTTGTTGGATCTACTTCTTTGGACGATCTAGCGATCTATATTATAAGTCGGATTTATGAATCACAAGAGGAAATATTGTTTCTTTATCAATGTTGGAATCTGCTCTATTGCAAACATTAGCTTCATTTTTATCCGATTACGTTCCTTCATAATGTTATTGTTTTAGCTTAGATTCTATATTTGCTATTTTATTATATAGCAAAATGTTTATAGTATACTTCCCTCTTAATTATTTTTTATTACAGAGTTCTTTATTCGAAGTGCGTATTTCCATCATATTCTGTCTAGAAAATTCTTAAATTAGTTTCAGCATTTCTTTTATCTCTTGATCTAATCCGAAGATTTCTGTCGTCGCCTTTAAAGTTACCCAAGGTACGTTATGCAACCTATCCATTAAAACAAATGCATTTATAATAAAGGAGACGGTTACTAAGAAGTGCATTAAGTCAAATTGCTATCGCAGGCTACCTTGTTACACCCAGAGTGCAGGAAAGGTCCACTTTTTCTTTGTTTGACTTACTTTAGAAGATAATAGTAGCACTTCCTCAAATTTCAAGATGTCGAGGCCGTGGGAAGCCAAATTATAGTTTCGAGAATTGTTACGTCATGAAGATAGAAAATAAAGGCTTTTTTAGTTTTTGATAAGGACTTAAAAATGTATAGTTGGATCTGGTCAAGTCATAATCTGTGGTAGGATTCCCATTGTTTCATGTATACAATTTTATCAAAACTGGTCCACTTTTGCGCGATGGAATAAACACAAATTTTATTCATAAAAAATTTCACGCTTTTATTATGAGATCTCTTTAGTTTTTAGTTAAATATTACTCTACTAATATGGTTCAACAACCACATTTTTTTTGTCTATGTCACAGTTTACAAATATCTTAGCCATATTTCTCCAAACTGGTTTGTATGTCTGTACATCTCAAGATATTTACAGCGGTCTTAATATAAACAGGGACATTAAGCTACTGGTTTTGCAAATCAACTCTTGCGCACGCAATAAAAAAGCGATATAAACCCGAGAGCCTTTTGGAGCATTCCAATTTACGAGCTGAATTTGATTTTATAATATAGAAAAAATAAAAGAAAAAAACTATACATACCAAAACTAATAGAGATTGGAAATTATAGATAAGAGTATTGGAGACTTTGATCTTTCTTTTTATAAAAATATCTCTTTTGAAACGTGTTTTCCTGAATCCTTAATAACAGATTTAAAAGGAATAATGAAAGGCTAATTAGATTTTTCAATCTACTTAAATATATTTTGTACAATATGTTTGTTCATGATTGATATTGCACTGATACAAGGAATTAAATTTAATGAAACTTTTAGAACTTTAAATTTTCCATTTTATAGGAAACTCTCTTTTAATTCAGTACTTTATAGGATTATTGAATTGAAGTCATGCGAAGTGAGAGCAAATGGTGGGCCAACCGGTTAACGATAATTTATCTCAAGTACAGAGAAACGCAGAATCAGGATGTCATAAATTAATAACTGTTTTAAATAAACCTATAATTATTATCAATTATTCTAGGACAATAAGAGTGGTTGTTGAGAAAAGAGATATGAAAGTGGAAAATCTAGAAAAAATTGAACTAGAAAATGTAAAGGATCTTAATAAGCTTGATGTGGCACTTATCACTGTTATACGATATACACTCGATACATAGGCTGCTTAAAATATGTGTTAAAAATCTTCAATTAAATCAGAGTTACTTATTGTTCATCCTTCAATGAGGATATATTAAAAAGGTCTGCGAGATTCATTTTGAATGTATGTAGCCATAGCCATACTCAGTAATTACATCGAAAAAGCAATAATCTTTGTAAACTTCTTTTTATCATTGAATTACAGCCATGATCGATAACTTTTCTCATTCCTTTAATCGCAGATTGTGGTTACTTCAAAAAAAACCAAGGATACAAGGCCCAGCCCAATGTAATGGTAATTGTCTACGTGTATCAACTCTGTATCGACTATGATTGATTCTTAATACACACCATTATAGCATCAATTGATCCGTAATACGGCATAATACTGCTTAAAGTTACAAAAGACCGTATATTGAGTCAACTACATGCCAAGACAAATCACGGACCTCTATGCCCCGGGCAGTAGCGGCGAATTTCCACTACTTTTGAGTTTGTTGATGTAATGTTGGCTGTACAAGATTTACGTGCCGGTAGTTTCTGTTGAGATATTAACTTTTTTCTTTTTTCCTTTTTTGGTCTTATTACACACGGTAATACATTTTTCTCAAAATTGCGAGGACTTAAATCAGTGTCCGTTGTGACCACCGAAACATTTCTGGAACCACCAACAGCGTTCGGTGCTCTGTTAATTTGTTTAAATTGCAAATACCTAAATTCCTTACATAGTTTTTGATAATGAATGTTCTTAATTACAAAATTAGACATTCTTAAAGTATTTACTTAGTTATCTGTAGGACTGGAGCGTTAATTTGTTTTGTAGTATGAATCTTCTGTAACTGCGGTTGTTGCTTGCGTTTTCACATCATCTCTTCTAAGATTAGTGTTATCCTCCAAAATATTCATTCTGGTACAACGTTCTTTCTTTGTTTATTATTTTATTTATTTTATTAATAACTAGCTTTCGCCCGCAGCTTCGCCCGCGTCAATTTCCCACGGGAACCGTGCCTTTTCCCGGGATGAAAGGTACCCTATGTCCTTCTTCGTACTTCTAACTATGTGAATGCGAAATTTCACGAAGATTGGTTCAGTAGATAAAGCGTGAAGAGGTAGCAAACAAACAAATAAACAAACAAACAAACTCACTTTCACATTTATAATATTAGTTAGGATTAGGATTTATTAAAAATATATATGTTTACTAGCTGTCGCCCGCGGCTTCGCCCGCCTGAGTTTCGCTTAGATGAAAAATCTCTCTTGGAGCTTTTCATCAGATGTTCCAGATCTTCAATTTCTATACGTCAGCAGAAAATGCTCATCAGGTTTAACGACTTTTACTAAGGCGTCATTTCCACATATGTTATAGTGTAGCTGGTCTCTTGGAATTCTTCATCAGATGATCCTGATCTTTGATTTTTATACGTCAACAGAAAATTCTCATCAGATTGAACGACTTTTGTTAAGGCACCATGTCCATATTTCTTATAGTTTAAATGTTCTGTTTTAGTTCTTCATCAGGTGTTCCAGTTTTCAAAATCAATTATAGCCTAAATGTTGCACAGGCTTAATAGCTATACAACAAAAAAAGTTTCATTCAAATCGGTTCAGTACTTTCGGAGATTAGCGTGATCATACATACAGACAGACAGACAAGAAATTCCAAAAAATTTTTTTTGAGTTCTATTATTCTTTTTAATATACATAATTTCGATAGAATTTTTTTTTCGGCTCTGATACGAATGTTGTGAGTCAAACCGACTCAAAACTGATTTAACTAGGAATCGAAGACAAAAACGCCTAAAAATTCCACTTAAAACCCTTCGACCATAAATAAGGCGACGTCTATACTTTTTCTAAGGACGGTTGTTCTTGGAACCAAATAAGAATAAGATATGGAATTTCTCCTCGAGACGGCATGCGTGGACGATCATTTTCGTACCATTATCTTTGGAACCGGTTTGTTTGCGAATTTGAAACAATGGTTGCGCGCTCATGGGCATCGTAGTGTCCTCCCGACAATTTTCGAAGAGGAAATTCAACTGCAACTGAATAGCATACTTCACCGGCACCTAGTACAGATACAGAATTACGTCTTTATCCTTTACGGGGTACACAAAGCCAAGAGTCATGAGACTCGAAGACCATAGTGACAGGTTGTTAGCCCATGAGGGGTTCCCCTCCCCTACAGCCGTTTCCCTCGATTGACTTTTTCAATCTGTGCGGGAAGAGAAGCAGCTAGCACATTCTATGTTTTTTCTTCGCTCCCAGATTTGCCTAATCCTATTTTATTAATTATATAAATGTATGGTCCTTCTAGCAAAAGCTATCGGATTTTTTTCACAAAGTTTGGTTCACAGATTATAGTGTACTTTTTATCCTAAAATTCAGGTGGGTTAAGTCGAAGCTAGTAGCCTCTACAGACTAGTAAATTAAACTAATTGTATGTAATGAAAAAGCACCTAAATCTATCACAAGACTTATACAGATGTTAAAAAGAATTTAGTTATAGTTGACTCATCTTCTATCACAGCCAATTAAAAGGAATATATAGAAAGATTTATTGAGCAACTAATTATACGTCTTGGCACAAACATACATGCGTACAATGAATAACAATAAGCCTGGAGGCATCCAAGCATGGCCGTGTAAAACTTGATAACATCAGTTCTAACCTAGTGTTTAAACTACTAGTATTCAAATGTACAAATATAGAATGTTTTAATCGTTAAGAAATTATAAATAAAAAAAGGAACACTTGAAGAGAACCAGAAGTAGCAGATGCAGTTGATAAATTAGGTAAACTACTTGTACTAATTGATGAATCCATACCAAGTATTTGCGATCATAACATTCATGACTAATTTTATATGGAAATCAATTTAAAATATTGTCTGTCAAACGATTATTACACAACGAAATTTAGATTTTAGGTCTCATCGACTTCGCTATTGTCATGTCTCGAAATTCAAATGAGCACATGTACTAACCAAATTTGCAACAATATACAATCAACCCAGATATAATCTTGTTACAAAATAGGAACAACACAGACAGAAAACATTTTACAGAAAAGTAATTTAATAGGTAAATAACTGGACTACCTAACTTATGTCTGCAGTACTGAGTTCATCTGAAAATTTATTTGTTTGGTCTCGTTTTCTATAAAAGAACAAAAGTGACAAAACCGACTTTGTTTTTGAAGATCCAATTTTTGTATTGTTGTATTTCTCGGGTCGATGATATATGGAGGTCATATTTATACTATTTGTAAAAGATACCGCCCCATATTATTTTTAATTTGTTCCTTTGTACAATTTAAGTTGTCTCTAACTTCAATTGCTCGTCTAGTCTCTAAATCTCCAGGATTTATACCGAGTATAAATCTATCTAGATTAAAAGCATCTGTTACTAGAGTTTCGCAAGGACGAATACATTTGAAGAATCAGACGTTATCTCGATCTGAAAATTTATCTCTATGAATAATTTATAACGTAGATGTCAGTGCATTCATAGTTTTGATCAATCGTTTTGTTACTGTCAGTAGCTACTGCAACCTTCTAGCTTTTATATTTATCACGTTTGTGTTGAAGATCACCGGCTCTTTTCTTATTGAAGTCGTGTTTTTTTATTATGCATTCTTTATGTAAATCTATTTTCATTTTTTTCTCTTCATTTACTACATAAATAAGAGATACAGATAGATTTATCATTAAATTTTGTCTTTGTGAAAAATCTCGGATCGCTGACGTATCAGAATTCTGATCTATCGGTCTGCGGATGCATTCCAATAGCAGTTTATCTTTGCACGAACGGAGATTTTGCTTCTGGCCAGCAATTTTAGGTACTGGTTAATTTAACTCAAAATATATTTAGATTTCATTGTTCTTATTTTTAACTGTCTTTATCATCATCCGATAAAATTATTTCTATATCAGACAAAAAATTGGAATCAACAATAATTTACTTATTAATAAAAAACGAGATCATTTTGACATCGTTTAAGTCACCATTTATTTGATCGTCTTAACTTTCAATGCTAATTGTTACTCAAGTGTAATTAGTTTTCGGGCGTTTTATGGCGATGTAACAATCAGAGTTATTCTACCCGGAAGCTGCCAAGTATAGGGTAAACGCTTGTTTTATGTTGTCATAATCGGACAAGCCATTATGACTGCAGCTGATTTCGATCATGCTTTACTTGCACACCAATTAATAAAAGTGCAGCCAGTACATTAAAAAATTTCGTTATTGAGTATATTTTTTTTATTAAGTTTTCTTATGTATAAAGTTTCTTATGTCTTATTTTGACAGTAACAGTAACTTTAACCGTACCCGTAATGATATGACAAAAGTAAATGTTACTAAAAAAAATAATTTCGGTGCAACCCAACCTAAGCTGCTAATATAACCTGGTCTGTCACCCGAGAAAAAAGAAAAAAAAACAACAAGTTTTTTAATGCAGAAAATACATATTAGTACTATATTGAATTTGTTAAGCTATTTTTTAATACATCGATATCAATTACCCTAATTTCCAAAACTAATTTGAAATTAATTTGAAAATCGTGTGGAAGAAAGCTGTAAAAGGAAGATTTTGAAATCACCTTTTAAAATTTACCTTGAAGCAAATTATAAACGATGTAACTATCGAATATTTTATAGCAACAACAAAAGGTACTGTTTACCAAAATGCAAATATAGGGACTATCACTATTAGAACGGCCACCGTTCCCTTGTCCTTTAGCTTATAAACTAGAACACACTTGTCCATTTATTGAATTAACTTCCTTAATGAATTCGTTGGTGAATTGCGCAAACAGAACATCTGAACTACTCTTATTTGCTTTGTGTATTTTGATCTTCATTTTCTTATTCTCAATGACAATTTAAACTTATTTTAAGATTAATCTATACCTACATAAATTTACTTTTGACAGAGATAGAAGATCTTGTTATACTCAACGGTAAGAGATTAGGTTAGTTTTGATCCGTCCGTTCGGAAGTCTATGGGAGAGACCTACCTATGTCTAGCAGAAGCATTTTTGTGGCTGGATGATGAAGGAAGTGGTTCGTCTTATCTTCTTTTTGAGTAAGTTATATGGTATCACGTTTGTTTCATTTTGCTTTAATATTATCTGACGTCACTGGTTTTTATATGAAAGAATCAATATAACAAAATGTAATATAACTATGAATTATACAATGTTATTCAATTAATACAAACAGAAACTTTTCTAATGATGAAACGTCAGATCCTACCGACAAAGAGCCTATACAACACAACATGAACAACTTATAAGGTAAATATTTATATTTGCAACGAAATTTCCACTCATCAAGTCAGCAGCATCGCATCAGGGCCTTTTCAGCGATGCACTTAATGAACCCTGACTGGCCCTTAAAAGGAGTTCGTTTGTATTGTGCGCTGCAATCGTCCCAGATATCTGTATCATGGTATTGTCGCTAACGATGCGATTTAGTTCGGCTTGTTACACTTTAATGCCCTCGACCATTGCGACTATCGGCTTTGCTACAGATCATAATTTATTATAACTTTCTTCAATCTGATTTATGTTGCATTGCTTTGCTATGTAGGTACGGAAAGCATCTTAAGACATTTGATAAGTTAAAAAGTTGTTTATGATATAAAATGTTTAAAAATAATTCGTGATTTATTTGAATAGAAGCAGGAACTTTTTTACATGTAGATTTAATGTCTATGATATGAAATATTAGCCAATTTCATTATCTATTCTCTATCTAGCCAATTAAAATAAATTTCGATTAAAAAATAAAACAGGTTACAAGAAACCATTTGGCATGACCTTTAATCTTTCTCCGAATAGCTTTAAGAATAATTTCGTGTAAACGCTTAAAGCTTTGACCGTGAACTTTTACGATTACCTTTGTCTCTCAGTATCACATTTCCAAATCTTGATGACAATACCGGCTATAAAGAACTCGAACTTCACTCCGAAACATATGAACAAAACATACATTCATAAAAAGTAATAGAGGAAAACAAACTTTAGGTAGATGATAATAAGGATTTGGATGATGATATGTGGTTTTAAGCATTTATATGTGAAAATACACCTGAGCTAGGGCCTATCACGATACCGTGAAGCACGTCTCTCAGAGTTTCGACCGTCATATCTGTTGTCGCTAGTCTTAATGGCTCCACTAACTGTAAGACCGCATGAATGCACGAAGGATTAACTAGAACACGTATGAAGCCTTTTATTTGGTCTCGTTTATGACCGCCTCAGGCCGTTATCTTTTGGTGTCTTAAAGCTCTGTATTTTTAACTGTTGTTGTAACCGGATATTTGCGCACAATTTTAAGAAATTCTTATGTGCCTCATGTATTTGCTTACACATCCTTTTTTACTGTTTTGTGTTTCTATTCATTGTTATCTAGTTAATTAACCAATTCACCAAACGAATTCATATCTCATTTTCATTTATTATCAATGCCGTTAATGGTCCACCTGAACTTCATAACAATGCACAATAGTTTCGAAATGATAAATCGATATACATAATCACTCATTCATAACAAAGTGTTGGTAAATCAAGAGTTGATTCTAAAGTCGGGAACATGTCTGCCACCCACTAAACGCGTGTAGACAGCTATTCTAAAACTGACGCGTAACACGACCTGTTAGGTTCGGACTCCATCTAGGCTAAGCGGTGTGGAGAGGTGTTCGGCGAGCGTTAGCGTAGCATAGCGTTATGTATGAATTCAAGTAGTTTTTTCATACTTAGTACCTCGCACTATCCCACATCACCTTTGTCACCCCTGCACAATACAGTCTTGTTCTAATCGCTTTTAACAAAACTAAGAGACTTCCTCTCCTCCACCGAGATATTTAAATATCTCAATTCTATGGGTTATTGAAATCACTTCTCCTCGCAATAGTCTTGTCTTTGCTTTGGTGGATTACGGCCTTAAAACTCTGACGCGTAACACGAGCTATTAATCTGAATGGTTGCAACGCAAATGTTAACTATCAATTATTCGTCTAATGAAATAATAGCAGAAGAAACTCACGACGCGGCTTCATATACGAAGCTTTTGCTTGCCTAACGTTACGTCTTTTGTTGTCAATCAGGATCTTGTTACTTGTCTTGTTTAAATGAGAATTTGGTCGTTAAGCATTTTTTTATAAATTTTTATTTGGTATTCGTTATGTAAATTTTCGCGATCTTTCTCAATAACATTTTATGTGAAATTCTCAATCGTGTTTTGAGAGAGGTAGATCTGAAACATAAATTAGATTTTCATTCGACCTTTGAATGAAAAGTAATTAGGGTTTCTCAACTACATTCATCTTCATTTTCTATTCATTGCAATACACTAATAACATCCGAAAACCATTAATTACTGTGAATAGATTTGAAAGACAAAAGTTGCGCAGACGCAGACTGGACGGCTCTAGAACTTCATCAATTTGCGACACGTTCTGTGGTTGTCGGTACATGGTGCAGTATTGTTCGGGTTCGGTCCTATTATGTTCCCTAATGACTTTTGTCTTGTTTACCTACTTTCCCTGCTGACGCAATTAAAGTATGCAATGGAACAATACACGAACAATGTCTTATCTCTTTCTTTCATTACGCCCACGGAAATATTACGCCCATTTGTGACATCCTTGTCTTTACAGTACTCTCTAAATAACATAGACTTTATAGTTACATAGTTATAATTCATATATTCAAATCCAATAAGAATTTGATAAACTAACAAATAACTAGGTAGTAAAGGAAGATCTTACATTTATAAATATTAATTTTGCTGCTTACTTAAGTTTTTCAACTACGTTTGTAGACATTCTTTCTCACAATAAAAAGTCTAACGCTACATTTTGACGAAAGTTCGTACAAAAGATAATTTTTTACCTTCAAACATGTCATATTGTCAGACGCGTCGATAGCTTGACAATGGACATGGGTTTCGAACTATGGCCTTCGATAGAAACTTCAGGCACCTCTCGTTTCGTCATTTGTCAGACCATGTCAGCTCTTAGGTCGATAGCTTCAATTTACATAAATATCGTGACATTGGTTCAGAGGTTACTCACCTTATGTTCTGTGTTATTATGCAATGTTGTTGTATCTAACACGATTTTAATTTGCAATTTTATTGATAATTCATTGAAGTGTTGTTTCTTTTATGAACATATAGCATATATATTTTTTTTTACAAAAACTTTAATCAGGTGGGCCTGTTTGCCTACTTAAGTAGGTAAGTAAAAATCTTTATTGCACCAAAACACATAAAGGATACAAATTGAAAATAATAATAGGTAAAATACGTACAATAGGCGGCCTTATCGCAAGTGCAATCTCTTCCAGGCAATCTAAAGTAAAAAAAAAGAAAAAGTAAAGTAAGTAAGTTCTTAAAGTATTTAAAAAGCTGTAATAAGGGCATAAAATTAAGGAATGCTTACCATATCATACTTTTTGTTCAAAAAGTGTAAAGAAAATAAGCTCAAAACTATTCATCTTGCAAGCAATATAAATTTTAAACTCATCTTGATGGACTACCTATCCAGTATGAGAAACTGTCGAGTTTTTTATAACTTTAATAGAGCCAAGACGTGACCAGTCCAGTCCCGAGTATGGATTCCCGGAGCGGCGCGCGACAAAAAACAAACTAATTTAGGATTTAGATTACAAATGGTCGACCGTGGCCAACCGCCTTATCCACTGTTTACTCTTCACCAGCATTTATTTACGCACGATCTTTAAAAATTGTTATTACTTCTTTGAGTTTTAGACGACGAAATATGCCATCATTATCCGTTTGCTGATCTTGAATAACTAGTAAGAAAATTGGTCAAGGCTCAGTCTTGTTGATAATATTAGGTTATTGCCCTAATAGATGATGATACATTAATACAAAAGTATAAACTGGAAAACAACGAGCATGCACTTACCTATGTATGTTTTCAATCTATGTCAGCAATTAATCAGACTGATTTAACACAACGATCTGCTGTAATAATTTACAATAGCAATCACTTGTAACGAACCACTATAATTTCCAATTAGCTGGTAGAGTCCAAAGGACTGTACGTCGTTGACGGACAATGGCAAAAGGGTCCGCGACACAAAAAGGAAGGATTTAATGCGATATAAACAACATTGTTGTCAAAACGCGCGACTTAGTCGACTCTTTATGGCCCTTAGAAGGACCGTGGGTGTATTGGAAATATTTGCATGGCAACTATAAAGTAGCTTTTTAATGGCAAACGCATATCTTCGCCATCCGAGTCGCCTCTGACATTGATTGCGTCCGATTGTTGAATTCTGCTCGAATTAAATATACCATAAAATTTTACTTTCAAAATTTGCTAGTAGATTTTTGTATAAATGACCATGTATGGTGCAATAAGTTCTCAGGTCTGTTATACTAATTTGATAAACAAATTAAAAGGCAAAAGGTACTACTTAATGAGAGATGGTTGGTAGTTTGTTAACGCAAGTGTGATAAGTGACGCCAATTAACGTATAGTGGAAATAAACAACGCTGTCACGTTAAAGGAAACATTGTACAAGATGAAGGGCCTAACAAATATATGGCGTGACATTTAGTAGTACTTAACGTTAGTGCCGTTAAATAGACGCATCAAAATGCGGCTGCCTGTTAAATGCACCAAATTAGAGTTATGTCCTGTTAAACGTTGTAATTTTACTTTAATATGCTTGAGAATTTTGAACTCTACTGAAGTTTTGTTAACGAGTTCAGTTGTGTAGATTCTGCTTAGTCTTTTGGGAATTTTTATGGCCTAAGTTACTGGCAATAATGACAGGGATTTCGCTCAAAGAAACCTCTTGGACTTGTTTGTCAGCAGTAAAACGTGCAATTGTAAGGGCACTCGTAAAGAGTAACATATTGTTCAGGCTTGGAGCATTCAACCTGTTATTACTGGTAATGCTTAACATAAGCTGAGCGGGCACGCCCTGCGCTGATCGATGGTCAGGGGCAGGTCAACGCGCCCAAATTTCGAAAATTTTTGATCACTTTTTATGTTTTTATCTATTTGTATAGTACTTTCTACCTATTTACTTTCTTTGTTCGATGGTTCGGCCCTAACAAGAAACGTAATGAATTCTGGTGTATGTGCAAAAAAGTATATGTATGAGACCTTTTTTATTTTAGCGTTACTTCTATAACTACCATTCTGAAATTATGTAGTTTCGTTAGAATCTTATAATACATGGGTCATGTTAGGCTAAGGGATATTCAGATTGTAGTACATATTTCTTTTTTAACAATTTGTTTAATTAGTAATACATATTTCAATCAAGTAAGCTTTAAACTACTTGTATGGTATATTGCTTTTAGAAATGAAGGATTTCCGTTCAAAGGTAATTATTGATTTTAGAAGTTCATTAATTTTGCCATCTTTTAGATTAGCCGTCAGTATCGATACTTTCTCAGCAATTCGAGTGGGATTATCATCGCTGTAGATTTAAATTGTATCACGACTTCCCGTTGAAGATAGTTTCGTCTTAGAACCGTTTTTTTCGTATGGTGCTCCAAAAACTGTTTTCGGTTGACACCGTACAGCGGATGCCATCTGATAAGTAACGATCAAATTTTAGGTAAAATCAATCTTATTAGCTGAACCATACCATTTAATTTACATGAACTATTATTGAAGATTATCGACTTCATAAATATTTTTAAATCTATACTTAAACTGTAAGTTTTAAAGTTTGTTTTTGAATGGCTGTATTGCATTCCATTCAAATCGATTATACACAACGGAGTGTTACTAAGTAAACACTTGGAGATGAGGACCGAACCGATTCCAGCGGTGTTTATTTTAAAGAATTCTCTATGCTTTTTTAGCTAGGTTCATCTGAGTCCATTGATCGG
Source organism: Ephestia elutella (assembly GCA_018467065.1). Classification (NCBI taxonomy): domain Eukaryota; kingdom Metazoa; phylum Arthropoda; class Insecta; order Lepidoptera; family Pyralidae; genus Ephestia; species Ephestia elutella. Next base: position 37,136 of record JAEMBS010000161.1, on the reverse strand, counting down.
GTCGTTGCGATGATCTTGAAGATGACATCGAGCCTTCTGTTGAGAGCTAGAGAATTTTACGCATTTAATGTAACATCAATATTGTTGTTTGTTTAAGAAATGTACTCTATAGTACTAGATGTACTGTTGATGTTATAAATAAATTTGTAAAGTCTAGTGTCACATGACTCAACACTCATATTGAGCAGTGGAACCATAAGTACATTAAAAGTCCTCTAGGTCTTTAATCCAATAGAACCCACTAATTGAACACAGGAGTTGAACTGGCTGTGGCTGATTTATCAGTTAAATTTTTAATACCTCCCAAAGTAGTGCGCTTACTATTCAGTATCATAAAATTGACTACATTTGAGAAAGTAATACTTACTACTTATGACTGCTAAATATTTTGTTAATTAAGGTAAATTTTATGATACAGAACAAACGCGCATTTCTTTACTTTTTAAACTGCTACTTAATTTTTGATCATTTTCGGCACATTCTCCGAAACTAATTCATTCCATTATAGTTACTAGAATAATACCATCCAATTTGGAGGAATATCCATTAGTGATTACGTATTCCTGATACCACTAAGCTCTAAAACAAGTACTTGTGTTGAATGATAATAAAATTGAAATGAGGGACGGTAAAACTAACATTGGTAAAATTGAAAGACGTAAAGCGAGATGAAATTTCGAAATTATTTTGACCTTTTTTTATCAAAATTTATTGATGAAAATCAATGAAAATGTTCATTTTGCCTGGACTTCCGATGCTTGGTCTTGTAAACATTTTTATCTTTAAGTAAGAATTATTTTATGGATCTACTGATCTGATATCTCTTAACTTGGGACCAATGAAAGCTACACAAGCGTTAATAAGGTGCTGTCGACCGATTACCTGATTCATTTTTAATAAATACCTGCATTAATAAATGAGATCATTTCTTTTGTATCTTTATGAAAATATACCCCAAATGATAATGATATTTTATTAATTTATATATCAACCTTTCATGTCAAAGTCTTGGAATGACAAACAAGTAGAATACCTAACAATCACATTATGAAAGTTAGCCAACAATTAACAGAAGTATCAAACTTACTTTGGGGCTAGCTCAATCTGTGTGATTTGTCCGTATATATTTATTTCGTCCTAATATAATATCCTACTATTTATAAGCTAATATTGATGGAAAATATGTACCTTACTTACCTACTAAAAAATCTCATCAACGTTTTTCATTGTCATTGCAGCGTATTTATTTGTCTTTAAGATTATACGGGACACCTTAAGTTAAGGATTATTTAACTTAAATTCCTTGATAACCATCTCTTGAAATGTCATCCGTATCGAATAGTTAAGTTAGCATAGAAATGAGATGGTATGGGCTTATTTACAATCAGTTTCAAGATTTGGTTATTTGTATTTCCGGGTTGAGACGATATGGCTCGTAAACCTTATTTCACATCTGTTAACTTGGTTTTCAAACCAGTACGTATTAGAAAATGTTGATTTTAAAATGAATGCTATTTCTTGTTATTCATGCACTGTCTATTGACGCTATAAAATATTATGATGTCTTCAAAAATATATTTAAAGCATTTCGTCTGGTCACAATAAATTGATCTCGAGGTGCTGTAAAGAAATTTGAATGTGGCCGTCTCTTTTTGTCCGCCGCTTTATTAATGTTGATCCATTAACAGATTTTATTGCTGAAGTAAACTAGTTTGGTGAACAAATCGAATTCTGGGGAGATAAATGAAGCGATTTTTATTATGGGGCTTCGGATCTTCGATCTTTATGACGGTATCATTTCATAATTCTTAATTTGTATGGATACCGTCTAATTTACGCTTAAACTAATTCGAGGCTTGGTACGTCGTAACAAATAATAATATTGTGATCTTCATGACAATTATTATATCCAAAGAAAAATATCATGATCGTTTCACGGTATTCTCCAGTTTTTTTAACTAAATTTAATTTGTATTAGTGATCAATGTTCTTAGGCGTATCATTTAATGTTAAATTAAGATATCAAACTTGGTTTTGTTTATCTTCGTAGAAGTTAACTCGAAAAAAGTCTACAAGCTACTTATAATTTGAGCAAACATGATATCTAGTTTTTGTGCTTGATGAGATATAATCGGTAGCAGATCAAGGCGTATCGACATTGACCTTATCTGAGTACGTTACAAATCGATTGGTCCAATCGGGCCACGTCGCGACGGATGCTGCGTCTGCGCAAACAAGCCGGCCATTGACCCCCGTCTTGCGAAGATAATTTGCATACCTAGCCGTTGCATAATTTTTGACCAACTTGCCGTGATATGAATTAGATTAATAGCATCATCTGCATTAATCTATTGAAATTCCTTAGTAAAAACTGATTCTTGACTAATAAATTTAATTCAAGAGCAGATCATATGAAAATCGTTAAAGAGAATTTTGAACTTATTCATATTTGATTTGGTCATTTAATTGAACCCTAAAAACATGAAACCAATCGAAATTCCATAACACCGCCGTTTATAGTACTTCCCATCGAGAAGCGACGCGCACGCGCACCTAATGCCGAGGTTACGGCTACGTGTAGATGCTATCGGAGATAATGGCATAATATGACGCGCGAGCACCTTTTAGGCATCAGATGTAGTTATCAATTTTGTTGTCCAAGATCTTTTTGATGCTCAAGACCATAAGTTTGATTATCCGGAATAAGAAAAATAAGTTGCTTAAAGCATTACATAATGTAATAAATTTTCATAGGGCAATACAAAGTATTATAAATAATTATTGTAATAGTTCTTGCCTAGATATCACGACTGATATTAATAAAACCAATTTTTATAAGAAATACTAATGTTGTCATAACAAATGTTACGTACTTAAAAACTTACCCTTATACTCAAAATCACAGATTTAGTAAAATATTGACAGTATTGTATTTTATCTAAAGGCAGCTTACAGTTTCCCCTTTGACTGGCTTTTAGGATATACAAAGAAAAACAACAGTAGCTTGTACCGTACTCTACAACATTATAATCTACAACAACATAATAATTCTTTAGTATGACTGAAGAAACCAGTTTTTGCGACTTCTTTGATTGAGCGCTTCACGAACAAATTGAACTTCATATCCAAAGTCTAATTTGCCTGATCCATCAGTAAGATCAATTTCTTAAGCAAAAAATGACGTATTTTTTTGGTATTAGTATAATATTATGTTATTTTGCAAATAGAAGTATTTATTCATCAATTGCTAAATAGGTCTTTGTGGGTTATATTTTATTATCACTGGAACAATCAAGTTATTCGGAATGTAGAAGGCAAAGAAAAACACTTTGCTTTCAGTTGTTACAATAGAATTTGTTAACAAGATTTATGCTTTTTGATGGCAATGTCTCTATTCACAATCGATAAGTACTAAGCTTAAAATCTTGTTCACGATTCATATAATGTGAGTCTATGCATAATGTATGCTCTTTTACTATTCCTATAGTTCTGAAATTGCATATTTTAATACGTAATGAATGGTTTGAATGCAACTGCTTTTCATCTGGACTGGACCTGCTTGTCAGCCATTTTGTTATGACTTTATTTGTATCTGGTTCCATCTTTGTCCACAGTTTATGTTTATGCGATATGATCAGCTTTATTTTTTAAATATACATTGCTAACTTCAAAGATCGAAAATTATTTCAATAATAGAAAATTTGTTTACTCCACCGATCTCACATTATCATCAAATTGTGAAAAAATGCAAATCATCAAGTTGATATCTATCAAGTCATATCAAAAGAACAGGCCCTTGTATATTAATCTAAAATTCAAAATGTCTGTTACCAAATAGACGCTTTCAGAAATAGCTAATTTAGCTTCTGAGGTAAATTATCCTATTATTAGAAGCTAGAGGTAGACAGACGTAACTAGCCGTTAGTTTACTGTTGTGTCTTCGTAAAGTGAAAAGTGGCTCAACACGCCCATGCAATTGTTCGCTTTGGTTCCTTGGGAGCCCCTACCAGATGCGCAGGCGCAAATTACTGGTAGATTAGAAAATGAATACTCGATCTAAATTGTAAAATAAGTATCTTGAACTCAATTTTATTTTAAATTGTAGGCCAAGGTAGGATTTTCTAATTGGAACTTGATACAATAATAAACATCAGCGATAATTATAAAACAAAACATATGTCTATAGTATACTAGACAATTTAACAAAAATGATACGAGCTCTCTATACAATTAAAAAATATATATATACAGCCAAAAGCTGACTACAAATGGTTTCGCATTTGTAAACCTAATCTATTTCTAGAACATCGAGTTGCTTGGACCGGTGGTTACGGCCCGGTCGAAATAGTAGCCCGAGGCGATGGACGCGGACACGCGGCCCAGAGAATGCCGGCCTGAGGGGCTCCCATGCGGGACCCGGCTCTTTCCCACAAACTCGATGTAACTGCTGCGTAGTTTCGTTCCATTTCGATACCGTTCAAATCCTATTAAATTAATGCCAGGCTCTATTGTTTGTTGTTACAAAATGACCTATTTGAGTGCTTACTGATTTGTGTTTTTCTACATCTTTCTTCAACTCTAGCATTTGATTTAAAATAACTATCATGTATTCAAGTACTGATTTAAGGATAGTTAATGTCATATTAACTATTCTGTCTCTCACATACGTAAAGAGATTACTTAATGGTTCTGAATCGGGACAAATTCATGCAGCGTTTAATTTCATCAGTTTAACGTCTCCGACACGCTCGTCGCTACATCGGGTGACATGTGTTGCTCAATTGTTATTTATTTAACAAACATTTTGATGCCGCCTCAAGTTACTGACTCATGACACGTTTCATTTTTTACATCTACCTCCTTTTAAACACTTCTTTATGGTTTAATTTTACAAATCTCAGCATTAACAATACCAATTTCGAAGATATTTTAAGACATGGCGATCATATCAAATGCAAACTTGATCACGAAATTGTTAATAACTAAATCGCGCTATCGCTGGCGTCCACAACTTAAGCTTTAGAGAATGGTTTTAGTATTTGCATATAATGCTTGAGCGGCGCGACCACGAAGTTAGATCTAGAGCAAAGATCAGAATCGGCGTGCGACCGGAGCCCTCATGTATCATACTAGTACGATTTAATTCCAGCCTCATACTTATAACTACCCAATATGATTCTATGCCAATGTTCTTTCTATCCAACCTACAGTTTTTGCAGAAACAGTTAATTTGGACTGGAAGTCGGCACACTACGTCCATAATGATCAAATTGCAAACCTGTTTTACGAAGTCGACGCTTTGAACAGAAAGCATTGATTTTAAAATAAATCCATATAGCTTTTTGTGGCAATAACGAAGACTGTGCAAATGGCAGTGGAATGTTTGCTCCAGATATGTATCTTCCTACCACGTCATATCTGATAGGGAGTTACTGGCATTTACATCAAGTTTTATCAAAACAAGTTCTTGTATCAACTGCATTGCACTTGAGACATGAAGATGTTGCTGCAAAAAACCTAGCCGAGGTTTATTGACTTTAACCTCATTAAACAAAGTTTGCATGAGTCACGGAATGGCCAATACAATCAGGCTTATAAGATCATCAAGTCTGCGGCATACGGTCCAGAATTGGATGAAACTGGTTATGACTGTGTTATGTGTGAGTGAGCGTTCAACTTATGAGTATTCTTCAAGCCGAGTATACCCGAGTTGTTGCGCCGTTTAGCATAGTGACCCGAGTGCGAGCGTGCTTGTTTCAACAGTATTGATCGACTTTATTGATTCAATGTGGGATTAAGCGGCGTCCATGAATGTTTCCATTTCGATTCGCAGTGCGCTCTCTTGAACTCGCACCCGGATGTCATGTTCGCTTACATTTTGTTCTCTTGTTGAGCGTTCTATAGTCGTGCTCTTACGCTCTCAGGTGACTTCATGATTGACGGTGCGTTTGATGTGAACTCGATTGTTTTCGACCGTGACTCTTCGAAACGTGAACATTGTATTTAGTTAGTCTTGCTTATCAACAATACGAAGATATCATAACAGTCTGGCAGATTCCCAGGTTGGGATAACCCAAAATATGTTTGTTGTTAAAAATATGTCAAGTACGTATTTACCCGTACATCAGTATTCAATGCAGCGCTGAACTGTTTACAATCGGGTACCACGTCCAGATTTCAAAGCAACAATTATTTGAGTTGAGTCTATTGTATTCGCATAACTCGTGTATCCGTTATTTGGTTAAGCCACGACCTTGTGCTGATACATTGAACTCCAAACTTAAATGTATTAATCATGATAGCACCCAAAGAGGAAAAAAAGTTGAAAGTGAAGTCGCAGAGCAGTCGCTGGTTACTAAGCGTGCATTCGTTTTGTTGGTGAGCGCCTGAGGGCAATCATGTCTTGCTATAATAAAGGGTTGCACGTCCTTTGGGCTCGCCTCTCAGATTTATGGGCCGAGAGCCGCCGCCACCGATGCATATATTTGTCACACAATTATCAGGTTCATCTACACTTACATTGGAACTACTCATTGCCTGCGTGATTTCTAAAATATTTGCCAATGCCATTATGCAGTGGTATTTATTTTTTCTACTCTGTCTGATTAGCTTAATGCCAGTTATTGATAGACAAACCCCTTCAGACAGCTCAGTACTATATAATAAAATTGAAACGATTAACTTGTTCAGTTAACAATATATAAATACGAGATATTCGAGACACTCGAGGTTCTTAAGTATTTATATTATCAAATATTTTTGCACTTTCTTTCTTTAAAGTTGATGACGCAGCGTCATTTGTATAATTACAATTTAAAAGAAAAGCATTACATATTCATCGCTCTAAGTGCAACATGACAGGATCACGCCCATTTAATATTTATGGAGATGAGAGGCCGCGATATCGGAGTGGGATGAAACCCGTTCCTTATTGTGATGCGTGTGCGTTACATCTTACATATTATTGGTATCAGATTTCGATTACGGACCATATCGATTGATATCAATTGATTGTTTATGAATTATCTATGGACCGGTTTGATTAAATGATGGTTTTGTTGAAAATAAGGACACAGAAAGATGGCGTACAAAAAGAAGGCTTTGCTCAAGACTGGCCAGAAAAGGACTGATAAATGTGTGCCTAATTTCTATTTTCCAGAATATTTTTAACCTGTTTTTCATCATTTTCTTTTTATACTTGGAGGATTCATTCACCGGTACAAACTTCCTAATTTTGACTGCAAAGAATCTCTCGAATTTTCATGTGGAATTAAAAAGAACATCTAAGTGAAAAACGAAGAAAAGGACATATCTGAACCTGGTTGGGCCCAATTTGCAATCCATTAAAGAGGACGCATAATAAATTAGCCGTGTTCTACACTTAGCCATCGCAAGTGTAAAGCATTAAGTTATCTCTCCATCGGACCCTCCATGTTGCGTTTAAAGCATCAACGCTGATTCTGCCAGTCGTTAAATGATCTTATTAATCTTAGTCGCTTCGTTTAAGTAAAACAGTTGAGATTGTATTCAAGATGAGCGCTAATTTGTACGTTGGGTCTGATTGATTGATAATAATCTCTTGTTTCAGCATATATACTTAAGGCAACTTGATGCATGTCTAACGTTCAAAAAATTATATCTTTATCTAATTGTGGCTTCAATTTAACTAAGTCAAAGTTTTTTTTTATTTTAATATCATGATGCCTTTCAATATACTATACATAAGATAAATACGTGCCTAATATGATGAACATTGTGGTTTGTATTTTAAACTATATAGACTTTGTAGTCTAAAATACTACTGTTATATTAGGTGGTACAATAAAATTGTGGCCGTCGCTGCAACAAGGGCAAAAACTGTTAACAAAAATCAAATCCAATATCAAAATGGCTGCGCAGACACGGGGATGCGCCGGAGTTTGCACGTGTGCTGTAACTCGATCCGGGGCGTAGATAATGTCATATTGTCGGGAAACGAACCCCAGCACAATACAGAGGGCCCAATGAATGGCGAAGCTCGAAGATAATCGCTCTTTGATACGCCAACAACGAACCGTACCTCTGATGAAGAAAGTGAGGTCAAGCTCTTTAAGAAGAGTATAATGATAAATTTGATCATAGAACACTAGTTGCATAATTTATAGCACATAATTATTAGGTTAAAGAATCACTTGCGCGCAAAAACACTTTAGATGAACAGATAGAGTTTATAAGAAAATTAAATACACCAAAAGTGACTATCCCACGACACTGTAGATAGTTCGAGAACAATGAACCCTTGGGCTATGAGAATGCCCAATAAAACGTACCTTATCACTCATTATGTTCTGCTGGCCACGTCGGGCAGTTACACGGCAATAAAGGTCTGACATAGTGTCCTGACAAGTTTTGGAGGGAGGTACATTTATGGGACAACTCTTCCCACCATTATGGATCAAATCGACGCCGACGCATAAATTGTTGGTTCTTTTGCTTTAAATTATGTATGCTAAATTATGCGTATTTGTTGGTAGCTAGCCTAATCTTGATTATTAGCATAAAATCATTTCTTATCTGAATTATCGTTTCTGTCTTTTGGTTTAGATTTAGAGTGATCATTAACTTATTGATAAATTGTTATAGGAAGAACTAGACTGACAAAATCCTGCTCAACTTTCGGTGACCCCGTCTATTGTATAGCGTCGAATACATCAATTTGTATAGCAATTTGAGCTCCATAATGTACAATGTCCCGCCGTTTCACCTTGGCGGTCGGATTTGAGAGCATGTCAGCTATCTATAGTTATATTACAGTGGACCTACCGTGACTTACGATTTTTATTTTATTTAAACTGATAAAATAGCTTTAAAATTTTCTTACACAACGAGAAATAAGTTTTATAACTTTTTCGATATAATATTAACACTTTGATTTGATGTTTTGACAAGAATTTTATAATTTTTAATAATTAGTAGTAAGTATTAAAAACAAAGCAATGATATTTCATTAGTGTTGAAAAATATGTATGTATGAGTTTTAGAAATTGTTTGTGTTAACATGTTAAAGACAAGGCAATCAGTTTCCTCAGACATAAAAGGACATGTCCAGGTGCACATACCGATCAAGACCAGCCTGCATTGCTGACAGAGCGTTCAATAGACGGCGGATGTTGATGTGCGGGAGTGTAGATTAATGCTCGGGAACAGAGATTTAGCTAGTTCTCAAATAAGAACTATCTGAAGATCTAGGTCTGGTTGAGGTCAGGTATCTATCAATTAATTAAATTAAATCAAAACTAAATCAAAATAGATATTTGTTAAAGACATTACAAATAAAACGGACATGATTAAAAATCATACACCTATTGCAGGAAAAAGAATTGATGATAGAAATAACGAAATAGATGAAAAGTAAACAGAGGTCGAACAACAAATTACTCTGTACGCGAGTGACGCGCAAGCTGCACACATAAACATCGCACGCGTGTGCGTGCGCCCGTGGGAACGGCGCGGCGACGCGTGCGCTCTTGTGACATGCGTATTGTGCATTATTTAACAAATCAGCGTTTTTACCTTTCTTTCTTTCTCCGAACTGACCTGATCTTTGATCTGTCGAGATATATCTCGATTCACAACACGATCACGATCGCATTTATCTTCTAATGTTCAAAAGTTAGCTGTCTGCTCTAATATTCCAATGACACGATCTCGCATCATCAACTTTTATATTATAATTTTAACTGTCGTTAATATTTTTAACAAGTAATGTAACCTTTCTAATGGACTGAGCAGGTGTCCGGGACCACCCTAAACGCCACGGAATACTAATAAGATTTGGTTTTAAATTTTATAACAGGCTAGTTTTAATTTTACTGATCTCATCTTTTAACTAATTAAAGTTTTAACTATTTTTTAATATACGAGAAATATTCTTTTATCCTTTTTGGATATAATCATCTTATTATTAAAAACTCAGTTCCAGGAAAATAATATTATTAAAGAGGAATCGTCGAACATCACTATTTTCTTAATTCTTCTTTAGTTCATTGATCTGATTTCCTTATTTCCAGTTATAGAATGTATATCATTCTACCTTGGATAAGCTTTATCCCTTAGAATTCCTTATTTGCAAGTTAAATACAGATATCAGTGGATCGAATCAGGACTTGATCGAGACAGATAATCTGGTCAATAGGTTAAAGTAATGCTAGTATTGCTAGTTATATTAAACTACAGTTAAAGCTATCATTGTGCGGTGGGCGATCATGTGTCGCCCCCTCCCCTCCCCCTCCCGCTACCGTCCTGCGCCTGAGTCCCGCCCATTGGCAAATTGCGATCGCGGTCGACGCGGGCGCTCCTCTCACTCGCCCAATAGTAGACCAACACAACTGAATTTTGCTTAGAATTACATCGGATCTGATCTAGATTTTGATAATCGATGACTCACGGCATTCAGGATAAAATGACAAAGCTTTATATTTTGCTCGTATTTGATGAAGCAGAAAGCGTGAAATTGTTTCATATTGCAAGCATTCGTCTACGAAATTAAAAAAAAAAGCAATAATTTATATTTATTTCTATTTTTTCTATAGAAACTTACTTAGTCTAAATGTTTACTATTTATTTATACTTACATTGTAGTTATCGACACACCGTCAAAAGATCTAAATTCAATACTTCAGGATACAAATGATAAAGTACCATCCTGCTGCTATAATGTTCCATCCAGCCCCCCACGCGGGCTTTTATCATTTTTATCATCTACTTTATGCCCTAGGACATTCTCTAAGATACAGTAATTCCCTTGGTTGTCTTATTACTTACGTCAATTACTTGGGTCGTGTGGTTCCTTATCGGCTAGTGTCTGGGTTCTATCTAAAAGATTTACAGGTAGTGAGAAGTCCAGCTCGAAGGACCAAGATAGTATCGGAGCTCTTTGTTCACTTCTAATTGTTTGTCCTCTAATTACCGTATTGTTAGAAAATGTATTGTTTTAGTTGTGATCCAATTTAAGTTCAACTTAAACTTGATTGTTATTTGTTAAGCTTACATCAGTTTTGTAAATATAATATTAGAAACTGCGAAATTTAATACTTCAATATCAAGCAAAATTTTTTACATGTATATGCTTCCACTGATCAGTTAACTTGAATATAACATTTTGAAAATGAAAACAATCGACACTTAATAGTGTTTTCCTACTAATTTTATCAGTTTTATCAACAGATATCATTATTTCCTTGAAATTTATTAAAAATATTCCTGAAAAGATAATGCAACACGAGCCAAGTTACAAGACCGAAGGTCTAATAAATAAGACGTCCAGAAAATTTGCATACAAAGCCGGGAGTAAAACAGAAGCAAAATGAGGAGAGGTATTTATTGAACAGGCAGAATGGACGCGCCCGCGCCGCGATGAGCTATGGGCTATGGCCACTGCTTTGCTACTGCGTCGTGTTTATGTCCGGCCTCTTATTTCTGTCTCGCTTTGCGGCCTGTGGCTGACTTTTCCTTCAATTAAGTAATCCTTTTTATTTATTTTCTGTGGCTTCATTCATGTCTTCTTGTTTCTGGTTTGTAAGTAGGTACTTAATTTGTTGCAGGTATTGCAATTGTTTTGTCTTTTTACATTTCCTTCTGTAGTTAAATGTCTTTAAAATTAATTAGTTGTCATTATAGCTTCTGGGTGTTATTTGCTTTTTTCTTATTGTTTTTGTTGAAGTGACACTTATTACTTATTGCTGGTACTGTATACTATACTGGTATATTATAAGTCAATTATATTCCCGTTGAACAGGATGACACTGTAAACCTCTAGTTTCTTGGAACCTTGTATAAATGTTCAATTGATTACATTTTTCTCTCCTATACGGGTTTGTCTAACGGTGACGTAGACTTCGTTATGGTTAATGATGACAGGAACTGGTAGTGTAACTTGGTATTTTAGATTAACATCATGGATGCATTAGAAGATGTGGTACAGATGGCACGTGTTTCATTTTTAGTTTCTGATAATTAGGATACGTTGAACCCCCGAGGAATAGCTGATACGTTATTTTATAAGCCAATATCCTATTCCTGGTTAAGCATTCGCTCCTTCCCCATTACCATAATTGTAAACAATAGATACTGCTCTCTAATTAGTGCAGTGCAATGTATCTTGTGGATAATTGGATTTCCTCTGTTATTTCTCTAGCCATATTGTAACTTTACAACGAATATAAATTATAGGACCTGTCCCTATCCTCTTAGTACAAGCTTGTAATGCTACAGGTTCCTATTCCTATGCAGATTGTTCTTTGTTTGGTATTAGAGTAAATAATAGTCCAGACTGAGTTATGGTATCATGTCGGTTAGTTCTAATACATGTTCAAAAGTAAGAAGTTAACATTTTCATGTTCTTCTTGAGTTGTTCTGTTCAACTCATATCAAGCAGCGTCAGTACAAAAATTTTGCTTTCATAAATAATCTGGAATAACTCCGCTGTATCTCCCTAATTTATTCGTTGCATTGCCATTCACAAGTTCGAAGAAGCGACAAAGTGATGTAGCGTGAAGATACCTCGGCTGGCGCATGCGCGACACACGCAGCCGTCAGCCGCATCAGATAGTCCGCGACACGCCGTGCTCGCACTTCTACGAATATAGACCCAAGGATCCGAGGACTTAGTTCGACAAGGAGTTCAGCTCTAGCTTGACTCAGCTATAAAGATGATTGCAAATGCAAGCGAGCTCACGCGGCGAGCAATATTGAAAAGCGTAACTAAATACTTTTATTATAGTGTTTGTATTAATAATGAACATTTTGCCATCTTCGTAAATTGTTGTGTACAAGCTTTTTGCCGTGCCCATAAAAATAGTTTTATTTTAGAACCTCGTATCAATTTTCGAGGCAAAAAGATGGCATAAAAATGTCCTTTTAAAAATCCATATACCAAGTATACCTATGTGAATTTTTAGCGGTGTAATATGTTATATGAAATACTTGTGACACCTTGGTAATGGATGGTTTTGCCATACTCATGTGTCAAAAATAAATAGGTATTAATAACTGGAGTCACCAAAAAATTATTTGTTCTTCGGTAGCTATATAAGTAATATTTTAATGTTTAACTACCTGGAAACTAAGATTAAGTACCTAGAAACTAGGATTGTGTGCTGAAGTAACAATTGACTAAAAGTCGCAAAGTTCGCAAAGATATCTTGTTACCAACAAGCCTTAGAACAGTTGCTGCGTCGCATGCTAACTTATTTATTGCTCGCTCTTAGCTTGCGACAAGGCGATCTTCAGTCGACACATATAATTTATTAGCAGGCACCAAAAGCCTGTTCTGAAATCCGAGAGAATAAGTAGCAGTTGGAAGTAATCTAGACGGACCCAATTAGGATGTGCCCGAAGAAATTCTATTGCGTTTGAAACTCGTAGACGCTCAACAATTTTAATGGTGTCTATTAGATTATTTTTTATTATCAAACTATTTTCACTATTTGTAGGCGTTGATTGTCTATTTTTAGTGCCCATAATTATATTTTGATAACTAATTAAGTTTTATAACTAAGTATTTAATTATGATGATTTTATTTAACATGAGGCTAAAGATCTACTTTGGCATCCCTGAGCGTATGGATTAGTGACCTTTGACACTTAGATCTAACTATTTTTCAGTAGAAAAGAGATGAATATCATCAAAAAAAAAATATTAATATTGCCCGAGTCTTTCATAAAAACACTTACAGCTCGTAATTGAACCAGATAATGGCAATATAAATTTACAGCGCTCCTATAATGAAGATTTAGCTTATAGAAAAGTGCAGTAAATCGTGGAACAAAGCCGCTGTTATGCCATGCCGTATAATTTTGCAGATAATCTGAGCTCAGGTAGCCGTGGTAGACTTTAGTTGACGTTGTTTTGTTTTAAATTAACAGCTTAGGTTGAGACGTGACGGGAATAACTTCTCTTTAGCTTCTTTAGATTTTTATTATAACTTGTCTCAATTTTCTTTATAAATAATGTACTTATGCATAGTTTATTATTCATACACAGGTGTATATACTGTATGCAAAGCTTTAACGGCAAATTTGCATTAAATTTTGATAGCTTGATGTGCTGTCGAATGTACATTGCTACTTATACCTTCAATGTTTATTTTTGTTGCCCAAACCTCGTATCAGTTTTCGAGGCAAAAAATGTCCTTTTAAAAATCCATATAACAAGTATACCTATGTGAATTTTCAGTGGTGTAATAGTATCTTATATGAAATACTTGTGACACCTTGGTAATGGATGGTTTTGCCATACTCATGTGTCAAAAATAAATAGGTATTAATAACTGGAGTCACCAAAAAAATATTTCTTCTTCGGTAGCTATATAAGTAATATTTTAGTGTTCGACTACCTGGAAACTAGGATTAAGTAACTATAAACTAGGATTAAATAGTGCTGAAGTAACAATTGACTAAAAGTCACAAAGTTCCCAAAGATTCGCAAAGGTTGTAATACATACATAATAATTTAATAATTTATTTATGTGACTGCCACATAAGAATTAACTCATACTTCATAGTGTCACCTAAGATAACATACCAATCATCTTTTAATACTGTATTTATTACAATTTATACATAATTGTGAGACATATCACAGATATGATACCAAGATTGTTACTGGCTGAGTTATTCATTTATGGATTTATACGACTCATTGATCAAGGCTGTAAATTATCTCACTGCCATATTTTACTCTATTTCAAGTTATACAGGGTTATTTGTAATAAACGAAAAACCTTCCTAGGGGTGAAAGTACTCATAAATATCTTCTTGTAAAATCTTTTTGTATGGGACCGACTCCGAAATCTCAAAAAAAAATCAGCTGTTTCATACATTTTGGGCGAGTAGGTATTGCAAATTGTATGGAACAGCAGATTTTTTTTTTGAGATTTCGGATTCGGTCCCATACAAAAAGATGTTCATATTTATGAGTACTTTCACCCCTAGGAAGGTTTTTCGTTTATTACAAATAACCCTGTATTCAAACTCCGATTCGATATTTGCTCTTGTAAATCTTTTATTAAAACAGAACAGTTTTCAACTTATTTACGCTACTACATCTATTATGTACTTTATTAATTTATACAAATGTATTATATCACAAACACTATCAGGTATCACTAATAAATATAGATCGATAAATAAAAATGAGATAATACTGATTCCACAACAGAACTAGAGTCGACTGACATTATTTAGCATTCAACATATCATCCATATAAACGTGGAGCAACCACCCCTGACTTCAGCAGAGGTCATCGCGTGGGTGTGAGGAACAGGCTTCCCGAGGCACCCACGCCTCCGAACATGCAGGTTGGCTTCAAGTTTAATGTCAGATGCATATGCAGTTGCATTGTTAAAGGCAAACTATTGAACGTTGCTATTTGATGGAAATTCAGCACCAATTCCATTTCTTTCAGTACTAAACAAGAATTTTTTCTAACTGGTTTTACTAAGTATACAAAAACTAAATATACGACAGTGTTTATGTTAGTGAAGATGATTTTTATGCTAAACAACGTTTACATTAGAGACATTGACTCAGGTTACGTTTGAGGGTAAATCAATATCATTTTTCAATCCAATGATGCTAATACGCCATGAATAAACATATTGCGTGTTATTTTCTCACCGACGCATTTACTGTTACTATCAAAGTTCAATAATAAATAAGATTGGATTCATTAACGTTTCAAAATTTACATAATGTGGGTGGTATATTACTATTCAGGAGTAAGGATCTATTATTTGGTGCTTTATGTTATCCTACGTAGAATATTAATGCTTTACTGGATTTTTCCCATTGGAAACTGCTAAGGCGACCTCAGATCAGATACAGTGACTGAGAGTGGTAAATAATTACATTGATTATTCAGCAGTCAGCCTCGATCTAACTGCTGGTTCTTGATGTCAGCATGTGGTCTATAATTGGAACTCTCGATTCTATTTTACATTATATCGATTTAAAATTCATTCGATTATTTCTGTTTGTAATGTAAAAGAGTTTGGATATTTACATTTTAAGCGGGTTTAATGAATTCATGACTACTTAGACTGTTATGTCAACACTTTTCAAAACAATGTCTATTTTATATGAATAGATTACTTATACTCGATACATATGATAGATACTTTATTATCATTATAATAAGATTTGGAATTTCAAATTTAATGACAGAAGTAGGTAATTGATGTTATAACTATGGTCATAGTGTTTTTTTACCCTTCTTCAATATAAGACACATCTTACATACTTACATAATATTCTTGATTTTTATACAACTTATATCTTTAAAAGTACGTAGCGAGATTTCATCTTGAAAATTTTGTTTTTGAAAAATCCGATCCGAACCTATACAAACGCGATAGGCGCAGGCGCATGTCACATGGTCGTGTCGGCGACGTATCTGCGTTATTTATTGTCGACGGGGACCGAGGGCGCACGATTGTGCTCACCTACGTGGGTACTTATTGGGCACCACTTATGTCTAATACTGGCTGCAAATACTGTAATAGAATAAATTTAATTTTCCTTGTTATTAAAAAAATCGTTCTTACTTTTAGTAAATTTTTGGCAACTTTACAAGTTTTATTAATTTTATAATTATTGTGTACTTTAATTACATTAAAATTTACGCATTCAATTATCAATAGTTAATAATAAATAATAATAATTTATTTATTTATCTTATAAAAATACACAAGTTAGACATATAATAAAATAAAGCTCTAAGCAAAAAAGTACAAAAAGCAATCGAATACGTACATACGTCCAATCCGCTAGTACCCAAACTAGGCCGAGCCTGTATCTTAGGCACTAGGTCCTTCCTATGTATGTTCAAATAAAACTTCACTTACCTAACGTAAATACTAACTTTAGTAATTTCCTAAATTAAAATATATTTCATATTATAATTTGAAATTAAAAACAATGATAGCTAAAAAGCCAGCTAAAGTATTCTAGTATTTAAATATTTCCAATAATAGGATTATATACAAGTTGAACACACCAATACCATTACCGTTTTGAATGCTATCGCCTCAGAGCTGACCATTTATGTTCCTCACCTATACCTTAGAGTTTGCATTGTTTGTTGAATTATATGCAGAGTCACTCGGGAGCCATTGTATGTCGACCGCCAACGGCGCTTCGCCTAGTCGAGGATGAAATAATTTTAATAAAGTAAACCCTGAATAGACGGTTTATACCATCTCATTCGCTATAATCCCCGACCACACCTGCTTCAAATACCAAGCTCCTTTATGCGAAGTACTACGATTTGTATAGGAACTACATAAAAGTAATGCATTATGAACTTCGGATATAAAATGTAACCACTCTTAATTTCTTCAAGAATAGTTTGAAGAAGAAATTATTTTAATTTCTTATAAAACGTTGTCGTTGTGACGTCGACTGAAATCTCAACAAAAGATTGAGCACTATGCAGAATATGAACGTTGATAAGTCAAAAGTCGAGAGCTTCAGCTTTGTTTAATATATCTTCAGGTCTAAAATATATCTATTTTTTCCTCTTGACTTATTTTTTCTGTTTGTTCCAGCTGCACATCCCGATACGCCGGCGAGTTCTGTCAGCACCTCAACCCTTGCCACAGCGAGTCCAGTCCCCGTTGCCAGAATGGAGGCACATGCCGGGTCAGGCCTGGGGTCAGTGGAGGACCTCCGTCCTTCGCCTGTGACTGTCCTCTTGGCTTCAGCGCTTCTCTCTGTGAGATCAGGGTGCCCGCTGCGTGTGATTCTGCACCCTGTCTCAACGGAGCGACGTGTAGGCTGACATCGCTTGACACCTTCGAGTGTGATTGCCCTCCTGGGTACACAGGTCGGTTTTTCATTTTTAGTTGTTCTTTTATTTATGGGCGTCTGACAGTGGTAGTGGACGTTTTAGTATAAGATGCTATCAAAGTTTTAGTATTATCATAGATGAAATTATGGTTATTATTTTTTATTGCATAGAGTCGGTGGTTTAGCAATTAAAACTAGCTTGCACTATAAACTATATTCTTTTTTTGGCGACAGTAAAAGATGTATTAGTTTGTACATACTTTACTCTTTCATAGTCATCTTACATATTGACTATCTTGTTATCCAGTGTGAAATTAACATATTCAGAACTTATAGCTTATTACATAGAGAAAACACCTATACATATTCAATTTGAACATACCTTATTCGTACTTTGCAATCAGTACATGAATAAATATCATTCATATTACAATCAACGCTAGTTCCGTTTGTCTGTTTGTCTCCATTCTGAGAAGTAATATTTATGCCATCGATCTTAGATTCTAGGATTTATCGGTTACAGCAGAGAATAGATTAACTGAGCGTGAGCTATGACTTATACTAACAGACAGAGGAAGGAAATACCGTTGAGTAATATGTAACAGGTGTAGTAAAACAAACGATTGATCGTATTTATTACATATTATTTTGAATAGTCATAAAGATTTTATTAGATACCGTGTTCGTTTTGTTTGTACACCCGACTTCACCCGTAGGGCTGTAAGCTAAAATTGTTTCTTGGATTCTCATTAAAATGACGATAAATTAGGTTGTGAAGACATAAAAACACTGTTATGTAAACATAGTAATTAAAGAAGTAAAAACTATAAAATAAATAACTTTTAAGATAAAAAAAGACATATTGACAATAAATTTTGGAAAGTGGTCCACAATTTGGACACTTCCTCTCTAGTTCCCGTTGAGAAAACAAACAATATTGATCTTTATTCTGTAAGTAATAGAGATGTAGATACCGAAAAAGTTATAGATGTAACGCCAAGAGTACCAGAATTTGCTGACAGGTTATGTTTGTGAGTTGTGCAATTAATAAACTTTCGATTTTTCTGTTCCGCGGCTAAATTAGTAATTGCAATTGGTCTTAAATTGCTGTCGATTAGAAAGGAAATGTCAATGTGTGACTGTTTCGATGTGTAAAAGTGCTACTTTTATAGTTTTTCTCCCACGGAGCAGCGGTCGAGTCAATCTTGTAATTGCTTATTAAGAACAGACTTCCTGGCGCTTTATACTTGAAGAGAACTGTACTATCATTATATTGACACCAATTGTCTGCGATACTTGTATTTAGTATTTTTTGATACGTTTATTTAATTTTTTTTTCTTGTGTTCATTCATCCGTGAATAAGTAGGAAATGTCTATTCCAAATACTTATTTGGATCTATTCCGAATATTGTCTTTTCAAATTAGCAAAATCGAAGAAGTACTGGTTTTAATAGCTGTCATATTTAGTATTTTATCGTTTGATTTATCCTAGTTTAATTCTGATTTTTATTTTTCGATTTTCTTTCATTTCTTAGTTCTTAAAGATTTTTACTATTAAAGTTGCAAGGAATCGTGATTCAGGCCGTTCAGCTTCAAACCATTTCATGCGTTATTCATTCCATTTTCTCCAGAAAATTCTTTCTTCGCCGTAAACGAATGTTCACAAAAAATGCGTTCGCGCCGCTTGTAATGCAACTTGCTTGTCAATTACGTCCTTTTAGGGCCATCCGATTTATGATGCCTCTTCGGCTTCTGGAAATGGCCAGGTCTAATTATGGAAGTCAAGTTTGGAAGAACGTGACTTGTCAGGATGCTGAGCGAATTCATTAATAGTTTGTGGATTATTAACGATTTTCTTCGAAATTAAAAATTCTGCTGCATTGTTTTGATAGGTACTGAATTGTAGAAAATGTGGACAGTTCTTTTGTAAATTATTTCAGAAAATGAACTGCTTTACCTCAATTGAATATGGAATTGTCTCAAAAACAAGAAAAAGTAACAAAGTAAATAATCATTTATTTTCTCCAAAAATCGTGCACAAGAAACAAAAATAAGGAGGTAATAGTTTCCAGGCTCCATTTATTGTAATTCGTATTTTAGAAGAGAAGTTAGAATTTATAAATTTTTTACAGCTAATTACCGACTGTAATAAACAAACGAGAGCCGTATGTAGATAAAATTGTGCAAGGGACATTAAAAAAACACCGCTCTAAGCCACGTCAAAGCACGTTTATTTATTACCTACACCTTTTTGAGTGTCAGTCAACCAACTTTAGCAAGGATAATAAACTAATAGCTTTAAATGTAGAACAAGTCATATAAGACAGATTAACTATAGTATTAAACTATTTAGATATTATATTTGACTTGAAATCAAAGGCGCGCCAAGTGAAAGCCTAGAAAGTTGTATTTCAGTCCCTGGATGAAACACTTTGAGTAGTAAGTGTTGTAACACTTTGATAAATGCTGGACTTAATTTGAAATTCATGTGTTCCATAATTTAATGGCTATTATTTTGATTGAACTGTAATGATAGTTGTTTAGTTGAGAAATTCTTTCTTTAATTCCAATTTGAGTTCACAAAACTTAACTATTTTTGTAATTACACCAAAACATAGTCACATTATTGTATCAGAATCTTTTGGAAAATTAGCATGAGCAATCATCGTGAGAAAATCTTCTGTTTCGTCTCGTCCGCCTTTAAAAATTAAGTTTAAAAACTTAATTTGCATTTATACTTATATTCAAAGTATTTTATAAAATTCTGATATAACTACAAATATTGTGATAATATAACTACAAATATTGTGATACTGGATTCAGGTGTTAAAGGGTTTTATTTCATTGCATTAATTAGCGTTTTTATGTCCGAGTAATTTCATCAGATATATGTGATTTATATTTTATTTCAGTTTTATGCGTTAAGTAGTAAAATGGAAGATTTTATCTCTGTTTATATTAATATGAAAGCATATTTGAAAATGAAATTCTGCTAACTTTCAAATTGTTATTATAATTATCTGGTACAACGTTTTTATCAGATAAATTAATAAATATTATTATTATTATTGAGTAAATATTCCTCTCAATCTATCGCTGGTTGACTGGAAGAGATCCCTCATGGGATAAGTCCGCCATTGTATGTTTACCTTCCTATTTATGTTACTATGAATTATGTGTCCTTAGGGATAAAATCCTTGGGGGAGGCCTTTGTCCAGCAGTGGACGTCTTTAGGCTGAGAGAGAGAGAGAGAGTACAATAAAGATACTACAAACAAACAAATATTTCAAAAACAAGTCCTTACACCCCACACTTTTTCTTCTTAGATATATTTGTTCTACACTTGCATCCTTATTGAGTAACTCAAGCAAATGAATTAATTTCGGTCAATCAAATGAATTCTCAGTCTATGGGCGCATGTCGATTACTCATACATGCCTCCTTATTAAATTGGCGACAATTTGGCGCATTTACTATTTGTTATAATATAAAGTGAAGTACACATTTACAACTTACTCCGTTTTTTTCCTAATTTGTCCTTTTATGTAAACAATCTTACCATGTCTTTTTATGATTTTACAACAATATCAAATTAAAATAGACTTTTTAGGAAATTACTTTCATGTTTAATAAATGTTTTACTTTAGAATGTTTAGGTTTGAACTATTATTTGATTTATTTTCAACAAATTTCAAAAGAAGTACTGTGAATATTGTTTACATAATAGGACAAATAAGAAAAAAATTAAAAAGGAGTTAACATAATATTATGATACGAATCTTGTATTTGTGAAAAATGATCATTAAAACATTACATTCGTTGAATATTGCACTAAATATAAATAAAAAAAAAAAAACAAAAAAAACTTTTTGCAACAGGCTTTTGGAAATGATGTTTGCAAATCTCATATCCCACAACTTCTAAAATTAGTATCTAATAAGAATTGCGTATTTACGGTTACTAAATTTAATGACACCCAGTCACTAAAGTTTTAACAACTTCATTAACATATTTAAATAAGCAAATAACATTAAATGAGTGCTCCATTTTGTGTAAATTCCTATTTAATGGATCAATTTAGAAATTTTATAGATCGTCTTCTTCTTTTCGTCGGGAATTTTATAGATGACATAACGTGTATTGTCACTATTTTATTATATTAACAGCGTCATTTTTTATTTGCAAACACGAAATACGCATAAACATCTTAACTTTTGAATTTTCCGTATAACGTAGTCTTTTAACTTTAATTTCTAGTAAAAATAGTATCGATTCTTATGCTAAATTGAAATGGCAAAATCATTTTTGCTATCTCAATTTTATGTAAATTTAGTATACCTGTGACATAAAAACTTGATTCGTGGGCAGGTATATAAAAATATACAAACATTTTAACATTATGGAACTTGTTTTACTTTTATATCAATTTACACATCATTTATTTTACTATAGATTACAGAAGATTGTATTGTTGTTTTTATATTGTAAATGCCTATTAACAATTTAGTTTTGTCTATATTATTAGTTTTTAATACCAATGAATCAGCTTTTGTATCATCCTATTTGTTGTTTGATTTCAATCTTAATCCTGCACATTATTTTCGTCTCTAACATATTGATATCTTTTTAGGCGCTGAATGTTCCCACGAAGACCACTGTGCATCCCAACCGTGCAGAAATGGGGGTCGTTGCGTAGCCGACAACACCACCGCCGCTGGCTACTCCTGCGTCTGCCCCCCTGGCTTCACTGGCAACAGGTGTACTGAAGACGTCGTCGAATGCTCCACTGGACCCGGCCCTTGCCACCATGGACGATGCTTCAATACCCATGGCTCGTACACTTGTGTGTGTGAACCAGGATACACTGGCAGGGATTGTGATGCAGAATACGTCCCGTGTGAACCGTCTCCGTGTCTCCATGATGGGAAGTGTACGCCCCTCGATCAGCTGAGATATAAATGCGATTGCCCTACTGGTAAGTTCCGTATGAAACTGTAGTTACATTTCTTTAGTTTTAGATCCAGAGATTTTGCGTGCTTAATTTGAACCCGTGAACAGTCAGTTAGCGCTTTATTTACGAGTCATAGATTGCTATAACTTTTCATAAATTATGACAGGATAAACGAAGTCTGTGCTAACTAGGTAATACTAATATTCATTCGGATTAACATAAAATTGTTTTTAAACGAAATTAATGTTCGTACTGTAAGTACATATTTTTTCCGATGATAAAGAAAGTTTAAATCATAGAAACCATTCAAACATGGCAGCAGGTAATGAATAATGCCATATTGATTTCAAATTAATATGGCATTTCAATCGTATGACTTTGCTATGATCATGTCATTAATATCCCCTTAGACAAGTTTCCTTTTACACGAGCACTACCTAAACAGGCCGGACTATTGCATAAACAGTCATACGATCATTAAACGCTGCTTTATTGGGCTAAATTCATTCATGTATGTTAGCTTTGTATAAAACATTTTGTGAAACACATGAAGTACTTGATAGTAAGAGGTGCGGTATAACTTATCCGGACTCATTGAAAAATCATTGCAAGTTTTTCCCCATTAATCAGAGGTAAGAAGGAGTTTTTTATCTAAACAATGTAATTTCATTTTTTACTTCTAGATGATCAAAATATGATTATAATTTATATTAATTTCCAAGTTAGCAGATGAGTTGTCGAAAATCAGAAACATGCTTAATTTTAGTATAATCTATACTAAATAGCATCGTAAAATTTATAGAATTCATTAGAGTATTGATATTTGTATGCAAAATACGTATTCTAAGTATTGTATTAGTGTCTCATGACACTGGGTTTATTAAATTTATGCCACAAGTTATTATCTCTGACCTCTAAACTAATCTACAGTTATTTTAATTTGACGCGTTTATAAAAAGATTACAGAGTGCTAATCAGATTCAATGATTTAGACGAAAGCTCATCATTGTTAGTAGAAACCAGTTTTGTAAATTGTACGTCGATGTTGTGTGGCGCCAATAAAGCAGTTTTTGATTCCTTCTTATAACTATTGACCATATCCTTTTCACAAAAGTAAGAAATCGTATAGCATTTTGAAACCCAAAAGTATGTAGGTTTATAAGTTGATCAATCAATTACGCCAAAACAGCTGAACGGATTTCGAGGTTTTCTAAAGCTGAAAAAGCAAATACACTTTTTATCTCGAATTTCCAACGCGATGATATTTCAAATTTAAGGAACATGAAATTAAAAATAGACACGAGAAGAGGCTTTAACATCATAATTATTACAATACAATTAAATGGTTGTACCATTAACACTTGTACTATTAATATAATTACTCAAGGTGTGCCGCAGTCTCTTTCTCTAAAGTTTCACAATTCACAAGCCTAGTCAATTTATATAGAACATAGACATTTAACAAATTTAATTGAGCTCCAATATCTTTGTTCGCTATATTTATCGGGCTGTTCAGTGCTCAGTTATTTCTAGAATCCTCTTCAAATGCTTGTTGACCCTTGGGATAAGTTTCTCTTTGGAAATTTACTCCATTATTATATTATTCGGTACATGTTTTACGAAGAACATTATATGTTTTTAGTTTTTTATTGACGCGAAAAAGTCCTAGTCCTTGATAATTACTGAATATCTGTTTTTGTGTTGTAGTCATTGATAATCTACCTTGACCTATTTTTATTAAGTTCCTAGTTTTTTATAACGGTAAATTATAAGAATAAGATACAGTTGGGACAGTCGAATATAATTTGCCTTTAAGATCTTTCATCTGTCTTATTCTCTGTAAGCAGATCATTGTCATCAATGATAAATAATCTAATATTTATCTGATTAATATATAATAAGGTACTGTACAGTTAGGTAAAGTCGAACTGAGATAAGGCAAAACGCCTCCAGCAACCATTATCTATAGAACATTTACACTCCTAAGTATAGCTTGCTGGTTGGCCGAGATTATCTAAGTTGGAACATAGAATAATGTTTATAATATATAGAAGAGATACCAGATACCTATTTGATTAGGTACTTGAAATTATTTTGTATATAATATGGACGAGAGAAACACAGAACAGAGAAGGGTGAGTGTACAGGCAGAGAATCTATCAGAGAAGGGCTGACATGATGATGAGAATATTAATACATACTGTATGTATTGAATGAATAAGAAATACTATTAAAAAAACTCGCTGAAATTTTCACGATGACACAGATATCGCCTTAGGCGTGCAAAAATGGCACACGAATTTTGGATTAAAACTCTCAAATTCTTAATTATCATCACCATCACTCTTCTGATGGTAATGAATTCCTTTGCATGTTGCGTGTCTGTTTGATTTACTGACATACTCTGGGCCGAAAGTCGACCGTGGCCCGAGGCGACTACGACTGGGCAGAAAGCTGCTCTTATAAATTTTGTTTGCTGTATTGCATGCTCTATGGTTTATTTGTTGTTGTATACTTGCGCATTTACATCTTTATGTACGTTAATGTAACATGAGTTTAAATAAAGCTCAGTTAATTTTTGAATTTTAGATGGCTTAACTTAAGCTTAAATTCCTGTGGGATACCTTGAGTTTTTTGACAGTACGTATTGTGTACAAAAATTTTTACGTATTGGCATCAAATTTTTAATACTTATATATGACTCCAGTCACCTGATTATTAATCATACTAATAAGTACTTATTAAATAATTAATTCACAAAAATAATAAGTAAATTTTTGTGCGATTCCAAATTGGTAGTCAATCAAATAAAAAAAAAAACAATGTGCCCATTAAACTGTGAGAACATAGAACAGTAAGACACGAACACCGTATAATTCATTTAGAACCGCGACTGCGGGAAGTGGCGAAAGAGTTACATCAGTTTTTATGTAGTGCGCAGTGGCAGTGCGCATCTCTTCATTAGCTTCATTACGTTGCAAAATGTTTGTTGCGAGAATGAGTGCGTCATCTAGAAATTTCGTTGTGATGACTTGATTTGCAATTTTAGGGAAAGCAATCTTTACTGTTCTGTGGTCTATATAATAATAATTTCGAATGTAAATTATTAGAGGCGTATTTGAAACAATATTTCATAGTTAGCCGATTGATAAAATTAACTTTCTATATAGAAAGCGACTGGGGATTCCTCCACTCATAGGCGATGGGCTAGCAACCTGTCACTATACCTAAATCTCCATTCCATCAGAGAGCCCACTATTCAGCTAAGCGTGGCGTTCACCTTACGACTCTTGGCTCTGTCTACCCCGTAAGGGATAAAGACGTGATTCTATGTATGTATGTAAGTCCATAGTAATAGCTAGAGAAAACAATTTGTCACTATAAAGATAATATTTTGTTCCTTGAACTGTGTAAGTTTGTAAGTGTTACATATACCAACTAGAAAATATAAATATTTAATTCATAAAATTCCATATAGGTATGTTGACTTTTAGCCCGTCATTGCACACTTAATATTCTCACTTCAATCATTTAACAAAAAACCAGCTGTGTTCATGGGAACTTGAACTAGTATCATGAGTCACACACAGTTCAAATTATTTTTAACTACTCTTAAGATAAATTGTTCTAGGTTAGTCTGGGGGACATTCAATCCGTCAAAATGTGCTGCCACTTAAAATTACCGATACCAGACAAACATACAAGTGTGGGAATGGTAATTAACATACTTAATTAACACTTCATGTTGATTTGTTTATTGATCCTGTTGAAAGCCAAACATTTAATGGACTTAAAGTAACAAACGACAGAGTTATTGAACTTAATGAATTTCTATTAAGTCGGTTATTTTCTTACTAACTTATTTGTACTTTTGTGGAATAATATAATGGACTGTATATCCTAGAAAGGGTAATAAGTAAGCATTAAGTTATTCAAAAATAAGTTAATACCAGATAAACAGTTCAATATACAAAAAATCTAATCGTAGAATAATTTTAGTTTTCAATTTCGACATAAGGTATTATGAAAGGTAGATTTAAGTACCTATGTGAGATTGGTTATAGATACTCGTAAGTCATCTATTTTGCGAAAAGTTATAATATTAATTCTAATGACTTTATTCACATAAAGTCAAGTAACTTATGACCAAAAATAAAGATTTATTTTAACCCGTACCTCATTTATACTAGTAACATTATTCATTGCCATTGCATAAGAAAGTTCTCTGTTATAAACGTGTGCTTCTTATTAATGAAAAAACTATTTGGAGTTAAAGATTTCTGTATTATTAATATTATAATTTTAGAAGATCAAGATGACGGCCATCAAATAAATTTGTAATTAAATAATAGGCCACATGTTGAGATTATAAATAGTGCAGCACCAGTAACGTCTGTATTAATGTCATCTGAAAATAATGTTAATAGTTTCCGTCTATTAAGCGCTTATACAGAACTTATGGGAAAGGCAGGAAGCTACTCTCTCACAACGTGTTGTCTCTTTTTAATGACTTTATTAGTATTAATACATGTTATGGAGTTGATAGGTAGCTTAGTATTGTATTTTTCTTTAGATTTTTAAGGTTTTGCTCAGGATCTTCTCAAATCTAATTACTCAATAGTCCTGATTGTATTTTGTTTATCTGTATCATTTTATCATTTCGTGATAAAAAATGCCCCTATATCAGGCATCAGTATTAGAAATAGCCCTAATCTATTTCAGGATGAATCGTTGTTTATTTGAACTGTTCTTCGTCTATACCTTTTTTGCACTTTTTTATTTTTGTTGTGTTGGCAGTTGGCACAGTATGTGCACAGCACTTTTCATTTCTTTAAGCGTATCTTATCATAGATATTAATGAATTTAATATTTTCGAGCGAGCAAGGGCTATAATTCAAGTTGGGGCGAAAACACATTGTTTGTATGTATGTTTGTTTGTTCTGCGATAACCCTGAAATCGTTGAATTAATTTCGATGATATTAAGAATACATGTAGCAACTATCTATAGAATTTTTAAGTTCGTTGCGCAACAAAATCGGTTCGGCCGTTTTTGAGATATAGGTACGCATTTTTATGATTCTCATTTTTAAAGTAATAATCGCGAGGTCTAGGTTCGCGGTGAACCACTAGTTATCTATAAAGGCAAATATTCTCTCGTAGCTAACATTAAAATAATTTGAATCCTTTTCGAAAATAGTCAGTTACATCATTACTTTTATAACCTCCAAAATCCCAACAGATGTCTCATCCCAGTCCGTTACCAAAATATTTACAGACTCGCAAAAAAGGCGTTGAAACGTTTACAGCGTCTGTAACGTGTATATCTCATAAACACGTATCAACACATGTGCCCGTGGGAATTGGGAGCCGGTAATGAGCTCAAGTCGCTAATCGAAGATGTAAGAGTCGTTGTGTGGCAACACAGTCTATGTGCGAAGGCTTTCGACAATTAGACCTATTTTGGACATAGTTAATTAAAGTTCGGCCTTCACTAGGTTGATCAGTTTATGGTTACTTAAAATATTTAAATTGCTTGTTTTACTTATTTAGCAAGTAACTATTGGATTTAATAAGGCTTGATGAAATTTGGACAATTTGGATGTAATATTAATTTAAATGATTATATTTTTATAAGTATAAAAACTGAAATGAGAAATAGTTAAAATGCAAAGCGAAGAATTTAATCTTTCTAGGAATAGGTATAAAAAAAGATTAGCAGAAGCTTAATATTTTGATTTGTATGGCTGTAAAACTTTTATTACCATGGGGTAACGGTTTAGCCATATGTTACTTGTTTTTATTTCAAACAAATATTAAGATGCTTATGCTTACATCCCCTCCACTTGTTATTATCACTGCTCTAAGCCTGACTGTAAGGGCTTCGTACATTGCAAGGTCTTAGATAGATGTTTGTTTGTTATTCTTTCACGCAACAACTTCAATGAAATTTGTACACAGGTAGAATGAAACCTGGTATTATACATAGGGTACGTTTTTTTCCCACAATTCCCACCCAAGGGAGCGGAGCTTCAGGGCGCAGCTTGTCAATAAATGTAATCTCTTACAATTGCAACTTTATTCACAGGATACCGAGGCCAGAACTGCGAAATCAACATCGACGACTGTCCAGGACACCTGTGTCAGAACGGAGCGACGTGTGTCGACGGTCTCAACACCTACACTTGCGAGTGTCCACCGACATTCACTGGGACACTCTGCGAGAGTGACGTCGACGAGTGCGCTTTGAGGTAAGTGTCCTATCCTACTCTAACTAATAATATAATCCTAACTAATATTATAGTTGCTAAAGTGAGTTTGTTTGTTATCTTTTCACGCTTTATCTACTAAACCAATCTTCTTGAAATTTCGCATACACATAGTCAGAACTACTGAGAAGGGTATATAAGGGTATATACCTTTGATGCTGGCAAAAAGCACTTTTCTCGTGGGAAATTCACGCGGGCGAAGCCGCGGGCAAAAGCTAGTATGCCATAAAGTAGGTTACTTTATCAAATCACGTGACGAATAGAAATACGTGGGGAAGGTACAGTAAATGTCTAACTGCTGCGAAAATACAATCATGAAGAAACCAGCCCTCTGTAGTGAGCTGACTGTACGTATATTATACGTCAGAATCAGTCAGCATATACAGATTTTAAAATTTGTCAAAACTTTTAAATATTTCGTATCGATGTCAGAACACATGTTCTTACTAATTGAAATTAACAAAATAACTAACCATGTTAAGACAAGACCATTTAAGTATTAATATCACTTAATGGTATGTACTTACATAATTTTCTGCCATTATTGGAGTTTAAAATATAATTGAACGTTTTCTCTAATTACAGTCATACGAATTTATACCTTAATGTTTAGTTTTAAGGTTGTTTATCGATAACTTGTCAAAAAAAATATAAATTGGTTCTGGTAATATCTGGAATGAAACGACTAAAAATAGGCATTACTAAAAATATATTTGTGCTGTATTCAAAAATGCACTTTAAAATTTTTGTGATAAGGTTTAAAATATAGTCAAAATATTGAGCAAACTTATTTTTTATTGATGCAATAATAAATCGAAATTTTAAGATAAGTGGAATTTTGTCTTTTTATTATTTAAACAGATAAAAATCATTAATCTAAAAATAAAACTAATACCTACTGATTAAAAATTTAAATTAAAAGAATATATAAAAAAATACTTACAATCAAGTATTTTAAAAGAAAATTAAAGGATCTAAGTAAAATACATGACTTGTGTAAGCTATATAAAAGCAAATACATCGTCCTCCTTTTTCTACTAATGGTACTTATTAAGTTTTAAATAGCATCATTTGGCAAGTAGGTACCTAAGTAGTCGGTAATGAGAATAAATAGGATGGTAATGACACAAATGGCTATCTAATCATCTCCGAGAAATGATATCTGAATTTGTATCGGGCTTTTTTTTACTACTACTGGTAACATAGGCGTTAATTACAGAAGTCAACGGCCTCGACGCCATGTGGTTAGATATGGCGGGAAAGTAAAGATATGTTAATAACAAATGGATAACAAACTGTTTAATCTATAAAGATCAAATAATGTCAAAATATCGTTAGAAATGTGAGAAAAAAGTGTGAAAAATTCATTTTCTGTTTGAGTCCCTATTCAAATTGATAAAACCTTTGGAAAGTGTAATATTATTCTGATTTAGATTTATAGATCAGGCTATAATATTAATTTAAACATATATTGAGCAATAGGTTTTATGGCGACTCTTTTATATTAATTTGTTGCAGCTGAAAGTGCAACTATCACGGCTGTATCCATCCAGTGAAACTTTGAAAAAGATAATTTTCTTCGTAATCAATTGCTAATCGCTGTCAGTCTATGCCTTAAACATAGTGCAATGTCCTACGCTCCCTGTGCGATGCGTCGGCGCTCCTACATTAATTGTTAGCTAATGATTGGGTGAAAAAACCACGGTGGCGCGGCGGTCGCACGGTGTGCAAGTACCCGCACTTTTTAACCGTGTTTTCTATTAAATATTATATTCTCTTCCATCTAGCTTTATAAGGATGGTCTGATAAAGCTAGATGGAATGTATGATGGTCATGTATTTGTTTTATTTTTGTAACTATCATAAGTCATAACATACTCAATCAATACATAGTACAAATAAAAGATTCGTCGCTTCCCTCGTCTGTCATCTTCGCTTAGATCTTTTAAACTACGCAACAGGTTTTTAGGTACCTAAATTACACATCCATGCGAAGCCGGGGCAGGTCGATAGTAAGGAATATTAGCTATCAATAGATTTCTACTGCATATAAGAATTAATTTTGAAAACAACTACAAATTAAAAAAAAACTAAAATAACTATCAAAAGAAAAAAATGTTTTTAATTTATTATCAGAAAACAATGTTATAATCGATCATAAAGCGAGAAAAAAGAAGCGGAAGATCACACGCCGCGTATCTCCGAAACCATGCAAATGACATAAAAAGACAGTAAAAAACATGTCCTACCGGATTTTAGGGATTTTGTGACGGTTTACGTACAGAAAAAGATGTAAAAATGTACACGTGGGATTTCATCTTCACGTGGTTCAAATAGAAATTCAGTATCTACAATCTACATTAATGTCTGAATTGATTGTTTTAAAGTATTAATGGCAGGCCTCAGGATTGCAGATACAATAAGAAATGTCTGGTCATTATCTTAAAAATAAATGACATAATTTTAGCCAATTGTGTGGTTTTTGTTATGATTTGGTAATAAAATTATTGTGCAAATCTTTTACTTACATTTTATAAAAATCATAACCGTAAAATCAATAACAAACAAAACTATTTTTTTCCTTAAAAGACAAAACATTTTGATCATTTTACTCGATCACTGCAGGACACCAAAAATGTTTTATATCCTATAAAATTGATTGTACTACATATATTTAAACTATTAATATTTCGGCCGGTAGGATTGGACCGCCCGCTGTATAGGGCTCTTACGAAAACGGATCAAATCCACAAAATTATCATTACCATCATCATTCAAGTGCGACACTTATTGCGAAGGCAATAAAGTTGATAATACCTTAATATTTAAATTTCAAAGTTCAAGACAATGTGGCAGTACGTACACATTAAACCGCTTTGCGTTGATCTTGCCTCTTGTTTTACATGCAACAATAATCTTTGCTCGCAAGCTAATTTCTACTGTATTACGATACACGTAGAGATTATTTTCGATTAATTGATTGGCCGATGAGACAGTGTCATATAATACAAGTCGTTGGCTCATGAAACGGAA
This sequence comes from Ephestia elutella, assembly GCA_018467065.1. Taxonomy (NCBI): domain Eukaryota; kingdom Metazoa; phylum Arthropoda; class Insecta; order Lepidoptera; family Pyralidae; genus Ephestia; species Ephestia elutella. The sequence goes on along the minus strand of JAEMBS010000161.1, from coordinate 5,058 downwards.
CAGATAAATGCGTGGACGATATTAAGTTACGTCTCCCGACTCTCTCGGTATTTTTTTCTTAAGAGGAGCAAATGCAGTCGTCTGAGAAATATTTTTTTTATAAAAATGATCATAATTTTTGTCGGATATTATGCATCCGGTAAATCCACTTTTGTAGATATGTACATACTTAAATTTATTACAACATTAATACCGTAAACTGCTGCAACTTATCCAACTACACACAAATTTGCCTATTTCATTTGAATTACGATATATCGCATTCGCTTACTTTATTCTCGTTTTTTACCATTCTGTAGTAACTATTCATTATTTGGGCAACATATTTTTCATTTTTTATAATTGTAACTCCATTAATACTCTGTCAGTTGAGCGACAAAGATCGGTGGGTGAGGCAGCATTTTTTTTGCGCTCCAAAACTTTTGAATTTTAACTATTAAAAAGCTGTGTTTTCGCACAGGATTAACTGCCTAAGGTAGGATAATATTGTCTTCTTCTAGTATTACTTGTTTTTTTACCCAAAAGATTGTTTTTTTAAAACTTAGAAGGCAATCATGTGTAGTGTTTTGAAAACTTGAGTGACATCACTATGCCTGGGTCTAGGGTTGTCAAATTTTGTTAACTAGCTTTTACTCGCAGCTTCACTCGCGTGAATCTCGATTATTATGCTTACAAATTTATTTTAGAATTTGTTTCCTCTAGTTATATTAGAAGTGCTCGTTGTAAATTTGTAAAACAATATGCAAATATTTTTTGTAGAAATAATTGTAAAAGAGAAGTCGACACTTTGTATACTTTTCTTTTATACTACAATCAAAAATTAAGATTATTAATAATTTCTGATTAAAATGATGAGCCATTACTACCAAGAAGCATTAAAATTGTGATTTTTTAATGAAAGTAGCCATCTGGTTTTTTTCTTTTATAAAAAAGTATTAATATTCTTTTGGACAACCCTATAGTCATCGACATTTTTGTATGGAAAGTCTGTAGAACCTGCTACAACTTGGCCTAGTAGCTGTAATAAAAAAATGATACAGTATATTGCACTGATTAAATTGGCAGGGACAAGTAGGTTGTCTCATGCACATGAAAAAAATTAACAGAAACGATAAGTACAATAAGTATCGAATTATCCTTCTAGGCAAACTTGTGTCTTTTACATAAAACTTTGCCTACGACTTTGAGCCCTTGTAATTCTGAAAATTGGTGGAAATTAATAAGATTTGAGGTCTCAATAGCAAGCTATTATGCCTGTCTTCCATTTAAAAACAATTGAGAGTCGCAATTTTGAATAGGTTCCGAGAAAATCGCAAAAAAACGTCAAATTCCGTGCAAAGTTGCAGCAGTTTACGGTATCAAAAACATTTAACATGATTAGAACTAAGAAAAAATAAAAATAAAACTCTGACAAAGAAAAATTAAAATAACTTGCTGACATTTTTTATTTTTTTTAAAAGTCATTTCCCCGCCGACCTTCCCAGAAGACTGACAGCATTGCCACATTGAATGGCCAAGCCAAATTTTATACTTATTGCAATTAAAATCATATGTGTTTCTACCATTACCATCAACTCCGTAAAAAACTGAAAGTTTCTATAATAAATGGTAGGTACTAAATCACTAGCACACTTGTTACTTGTTAACTAAGCACATCAAGTATTCAGTAAATGTTTACCAAGATTTATGCATGTATTTCCGTTGTGTTCGGTATTATATTGGTATGTAATTAACAAGATATTTTCACTTAATGCCTATTCAATTAGGTGCGTTTTCTCGTACATTCTTCTAAGGGAATTGTCGGACTAGATTCTTGTTCGCTGATAAGGTGTTTTAAATAAATTGATTTCTAAGATAAAGTAATTGTATGGTATGCATAGAGATGGCTAAGTTAACATAGCATACGGTTTAAAAAATTTGTTAATATTTAAGAGTGCCAAGATACCTTTTCTCGTGGACTGTAATTTTTTATTTTTATAAATCACCTTGATACCCAATACATTTTATAATATTACACAGTGTTCTATATGATATACTTATACTACTGCGGCGCAAAGACCCGAAGTGGATCTTGGCCTCCGACACGAGATGATGCCATTTTTTGCGGTCTTGCTCCAGCCCTCGCCAGTTGTCAGCTGTGAGGCTCTGTAGGTATTTCAGAACCTCATCTCTCCAGCCAGTGGCAGCGGTACCTAGAGCGCCCGACTGGTCGACGGCCCACAGTGAACTGTTTGCCCAATTTAGCCGCGAAAAAGTCAACCCAATACTGCTGTCAATGACATCTCAATTATGATTCCTGATAGTCCACCGATTAAAAAAAATGCATTTACTAATCACCTAACTTCTATCACCACCGAGTTATGAGCGCTCAAAGTGGGTATATAAACAAAACTGCATTAAACATGTCATCAATTTGGATTCGACGCATCTTACGGGAACATTTATTATTTATATATTTGAGTGTCCAAAAATTTTGATAAAAATGAGAGACAGTTTTGAAGGTGTGTACTTATTGATACTATTTTTATTTAACCCGTTACCTAGTTATAATTTTGTTTATGAGAGTTGAAAAATGGTGTTTTCTTTTTTTACGAAATAAGTCAATTTTCTTATATATTTTAGACAATCTAATTATGAGTATACCAAAGTGTCATTACAATTTCTACCACAAATGAAAGCTTATATTATATACTTTAATTTTTTTATGTCAGTACATTTCACACGACTTTGCATCATATTTTTTTTATTTTTTTAGATAGGAGGTATTTTTTGGCCCGAACGGAATTCTTTGAATTGCATGGAATCTACAGCCAAAATAATCGCAATAAAGCTATTTTATGCTTTATTATTCATAAATAGGATCTCAAATCTTGCAAGAGTACATATTTGCATAGTATTAAATTGAAAATTGAGAAAAAAATTAAATTTTGTTGATCACACAAAGACAGTAAATATTATACTAAAATACTTGATGCCTTCAACATTACTTAATTGGTCACTTCTTGTCTTGATTGAAAAATGATATAAGTGAAATCAATGGTATTTTTTCTAAGATTTATGTTGAAGTAGAAGGAGTGGCTGGAGGGCGAAGTTATTAACTTCACTGCTTTAGCTTGTGAGGATTATGCAGACGAATCTGAAATTACTAAGACTTCTGGCAGACCAGAAAAATTTTACATCACGAAAGAGATGTCATAGGATCGTGCATTCTCCCAATTAGCCAGTTTTCTGAAGAAGCTCAGGAGTGTAGGAATAAAGATTATCGGCGTTTTAGGATTTCGAATACATGTAAAAAATTTAAGATTCAAACCAATAGGGATCTTCTGAACATGCTCTTGCTTTCCTCTGATCCAGTAATCGATGTATCACGAAGCCCTTGGCAAAAATATCAGAACTATTTTATCCAAAATCACAACTTTTCAACCCAGTATCACTCCCAGCTACATAAATTGAGCAACAGATGACAGCAGAGCAGGATTGCTATCACGACCCAGATACATGAGTCTGTACCGAATCAGATGAAGATGAATAAATTGTGTACTACTTTCAGTTTCTTTTGAGCTGAAAATTTTTAATGACGTAAATTTAATTAAAAAAATATTTTTGAACACGATCTGTTTCATTGTTTAAACTTTATACCTGTCTGCTTTACTTATTTATAGTAATTATGGTGATTAGTGAATGATTCCCTCACTGTTATTCAACTATCATTTCAATTACATGGGTATTTAAGTACCAATGTTTTTTTTTACTCATTCCCAACATTAAAATACGTCAATAGCTAACTATAAAGGCTAAATATAATGTAATTAACTAATAAGAGCTGTTTAATACGCCAAAATAATTTTTCACGGCTAGGTTGTTCTACGCGATTCACTGTGCGGCCCCTCGATCGACCCACATATGCTCTCTTGACGGCACGATCCTCTTCCATCTTTTACACATATCCGAGCCAGCGGAGTCTGGCTGCTTTGACCTCTTATTAGGTATATCACACACGAAAAGAAAGACTTAATTTTTTATTATCCTAAAAAACAAAATGGTCCGTTCCATTTCCCCACAAAACCGCTCGCCTCTTTCATCAAATTAAACATCGCTTACAATATGATTAATCGTTATTCGATAATCTCCAAATTGAATACGGTATCGAGTAGCTTGTCAGATACAAATGATGGCATAGAACTAGCTGTAATGAAGACTTCGGGTTTTTTTTCTAATGCTGTCGTATCGGTAACATCACGAATGCAAATTACTATTTGTTGTGTGCAAACGGTTATAAAGATTGTATTCGGACTGTGGGAATGATGGAAAAGAAAGTAAGGCAAATAAATGTTAAAAATCATTAGTCCTTAGGTACTGGCACATAAGAAAGAAGTTAAAAATATTAAAATTAAAAACAAAATATTCGATCATTTTGGAACGGAATAACTGTGTTTGTTTTTTCACTTACATTATAATTCATTCATTCATTATCATTATGAGGAAACCTGCACTCTTCTGAAATGAAGAAGGCAGCCAGTCCACCACCACTCAATTAAAATTGCCAAGAAAGTCTTTGCGTTTGTTTCATTCCACTATTGTGCTTCCGTCGAAGGAAAAGATCCTGAGAATTTCCTACTGCTGTTAGATGGCGGTTGTCCTAAAATCATTACATTACTTTAGGCGACTTATAAATCTGACACCACTGTTAACACAATGTAAGAAGAACAAATAATGTCACACTTCGTTCTTTTACTTAAGCCTGCATCACACGTTTTTAGCCAAAACAGGCGTTACTGAATTGACCCTGGTGCCAAAACTAGATCATTATTGATAATAAAAATAGTACTATAGGCTTCTCAAATAACTGCTACTACTTATACGAGACAGATAAAAATAATTTGCCTTTTATTTTTGCGTCTATACCTTCCAGAAAACACGAAAAATACGAAAAACAAGGTTCACGGCTTTAACGAAATCATTATGTAAAACACAAATTATAATTTCTACATAATGTTAAATCGCGAGTTTATTAAACTAGCTACAAGTTGCTCGTTTTAGATTTTTGAAAAATAACTC